>VXBD01014941.1:220765-277251 GCA_013399975.1 Indicator maculatus
GGCTGGCGGGGCTGCCGCCGCACGGTAAGCGAGGGTTGCAGGGGCCGCGGCTGAGGATGGGCGGGCGGCTGGCCCGGAGAAGCGCTGAACGCTCTCCCTCCCTGCTTTCCCCCTTCCTTCTTTCCCCTCCCTGCAGAGCGAGGTTGCGGTTTCCTGGAGACCCTCCACGGAGTTCGCTGGCAGCTTGTGAGTACGGCCGGCGCCCCACCTGTATCCTGCCGTGCCGGGGGAGGGGTCGCCCTCCGCGGTGCTGCCGCCGGGCGCTTGGGGCCACGCAGGGGGGAGCAGCGGGGGTTGGTTTCGTTTCGTTCCGCTGCAGATACAGGGGAGAGGGGACCCTGCTTGCCAGCCCCCAGGATGTCTGGGAATGCATAAAGCCGGTGGCCGGCGGGTTCAGGACCAAGTGGGATCAAAACGTGAAGGACTTCGAGGTGATCGAAGCCATCAGCGATGTAAGTGCCTAAAGCCCCGCTGTGGCCTGAGCCTTGGGTCAGCAGCGCTGGGCTCTCTGCACGGACCCTGCTGCAGTGCCTCACGGACAGGCTGCGTCTTTAACGAGCTGTTCATGGGGGAAGAGGAGGTTTAGAGGCTGCACAGACTTGGCAGAGCAGTGAAGCGTTGGTGTCATCAGCCATTAATTCAGGCCCTGTCTTTCACCATGGCAGTGCCTGGCGCTCTGCGTGTGTCACACTGACCTGCGCAGTGGGGAGCCTTATCACCACAGAGCATCCATGGAAGGGGATAGTGGAGTTAAGGTGTCTGCAGTATAACAAATCTGGTTGCCAAGCTGTGTCCCATGTGATATGTTACAAAGAAGTTCTCTGTGCTAGTTTCCTGGAAAGAAGCATTTGAACTGTCGTATGAGGACAGATCTGCCAAGTTTGCTGTTCAGCATCCCTTGTGGTATCTGCCCTTAAGCAACACATTGTTATCAATCTCTCGGCATTAAACTGCCTTTCATCAGCACACCCCAGTGACTGCTGACTGTGCTGAACCGTCCTGATTTGTGTTTTGTTCAATTAAGGGTCCAACAGAATTCCTTGACATGCTTTGGGAAGTGTAACTGAAAGTGCCAGAAGGCACTGGGAGTTTTCTGCTGTACTTCTGAAAGCACAACTGACAGAACTCTGCTTTGACTTCCAGACTGTCACTGTGTGCAGAACCACAACCCCTTCTGCTTTCATGAGGATTATTTCACCAAGAGAATTTGTGGATGTGGTGCTAACGAAGCAGTATGAAGATGGGACGATGCTGTCTGCTGGTAAGATGTTTGTGTTCTCAACGTGTTCACATTATGTTAGAAGATAACAGCAGCTACCAGAGATAAATATAAAAACCAAGTGACATGCTGTTCATTAGTTGATCTGACATGAAGAAAAAAATATTAGTAGTCTCTCTACATTGTTTTTCATGGAGTATATAAGTCAATGTGACATTCAGGTGATGATATTGTGAGCTTGTGGTTTCTTTCCTTGTTATTGAGGTTGAATAAGTATTTAATTCATTATTAACCTTGTTTTAGGAAAATCTCTAAATTCTTTGAAAGGAGACCTATTTAAGCTAAATCCTGGTTTATTATTTTCTGCACTGCTTCTAGGTTTTGGGGAAGCCATTGAGTAAATATACTACTGCTGTATGCAGAAATAATTGTGCTTAGGAAACCAAACAGTGCTGAATTTCAAGGGGCTGCTGCCACATGGAAGGATGTTTCTTTTTTTTTTTCACTCTTACCCTGTTGTTGACCTGTTACTAGGCAGTGGTTCTATTGCCCCACTCTTCATCTGTGCCATTTTCCCATCCCATTCAGGAATGACTTGCCAGGAACGTTTGTACTTGCTGGAGTGCAGCTTCCCAGCAGTCAAGTGACATGTTCCTCTGTGCCATGGATTCATTGGAAGTAATTCGAATGACCCCTTGAGGAAGGGGTCACTCAACATGGCTTCAGTGAAACTCCCTCAGTGTCTTGCTTGAGGAAACAATTGCTTTTAAATTCAGCACCTCTTTGATTTTCTCATTCCATGGCCAGAGTGATTCCTTTTTATGGTCTGGTCTGTCTGCTGCTGTGGCACAGCCCCAGGCTGAAAAGGTTATACTGCTGCTGCTAAATAGTTTCTTTTGTAGTGAGTTTGCTTCTTATCTGGTGCTTTGAGCACCAAGGACTCTTTCCCATTTTTCTCTGGTGCTTTCCTTGAATGTTTTTCTTACAGCCACCAACGTGGAGCACCCGCTGTGTCCTCCTCAGCCAAACTTTGTACGAGGCTTTAACTACCCCTGTGGCTGTTTCTGTGTGCCTTGCCCAGGGTAAGAAGTGATCCATCTACCACCATGTGTTCTGAAGCCCTTCTTAGCCATCCTGTGGTGTGCTCATGGCTTCATGTGATCTGTAAGCTCTTGGCAATGGCAGGTTTCTGTCTTCCTTTGTGTGCAATGAATTAAGTCTTTCTTCATGTCCTAGAGGGAAGTCTTTAATGTTACAGGAGCCATCATCCTGGTAGGACACTCTCTGACCTCTGAAGCAGAGGTTCTGTAGAACTTATGAGTATGGTCTTAGTTTTTGGACCATGAGTGCCCAGTTCATGACATTGCTCGAACTCATGAACAGAATCATGGCTATTAAGGACTGGTCTAGCTATGATTTGACTTATGGGGTAGCCACATTCATTGGCATTTGGAACTAATGTCTGTTGGTGTTTAAAGAGAAATAGCTACTTGGAAATATCTACTGTCAAACACTACAGGGGAGAGTCCCTGTGAAGTTCTTAATGCTTTGAAACCACTGGCTATAACCTCACTTGTGCTGTCTTCACAGGGAGCCAGAGAAGACCCAGCTCCTCAGTTTCTTTCAGACTGATCTTGGTGGCTACCTTCCCCAGTCAGTGGTGGACTCCTTCTTCCCAGCAAACATAGCTACATTTTACAGTAACCTCACCAAAGCTCTTAAGACATTAAAAGCATGACAGGACCATTGCTGACATCACCAGCTGAGGGCAGGGAAAAGCCTGGAGGCTTGGGGATAGGAATAGGAAACTGGCCTTAGAAGACTTTTCTACCAACAAAGATACTGAAGAAAGGTGAAAGGGGAACAATGAACTGAGTAAAGCAAAGTTTTCAACCAGCATTTTCTGCCTGTGCAAACCAATGCATTCTTTCCTAAGGTGAAATCCTTCCTTTGCATCGTTCAGAGTCCTGGAGACAGCGCTGGAGGCTGGCTGTGGGAAGAAGGTGCCCTGCTGGACCTGTTCTTGGCCACACTTCTCAGTGTCTGTGAGGAAAGGGGTTGCTAAAATCCACTTAGCACTACAGTGGTAGCCACGTGTGGGTCAGCTCTGCTTTGTCCCTGAAGCCACCTGTAGGCTCCTGAGGAGCAAAGTTCCCTCTCCAAAGCAAGAGGCAGCTGCCAGCGCTTGCAGAGCTGCGAAGATGCTTCAGTGGGTCCAAGTCAGCAAAGGGAAAAAGGCAGAACAAACTGGGCTGTGCGGAGGATCCCACACATTGGTTGCAGCAGACCTCAGCACTGATGGTGACTGTGCCTGAAGTGCTTTTTTTAACAAAGCAGGGTCCAGCAGTGCAGATGAATGGCTTGTGGCTTGGCAAGTACTCTTCCTTCATCCCTGCTGCCCCAAACCCAGCCATTTCCAGCGTGGCGTGAAACAGTCTGCACTGACAGAGTGGTGGTAAATAAAGAAGATTTGCTTGCCACTTTAGAACCTGCAGTAGAAATGACCCTTTTTAACTGGACTTGCACAGTTCTGGTCTCCTGTGGTGAGTGGTTTTAACAGGTCAACAATCTTTCTGGATTCTTCCTTGACAGGCCATAAGGATATTGCTGTTTCTTTCCTACGACTGAGCTGCCTTGCAGCACTGTCCTGAGAAATCAGCTCCTAGTCTTGTGTGCAGTGATGTGTCCTGCTTCAGAAAACACTGATGGTGCTGGTCACTACAGGAATGTCAGGCATTGCTATGGAATACATCTAATTACAACAGGAAAAAATAATCACTGAATCATGAATTTAAATGCAGGCTGTGATTTTAATGCTGTAACTTGATTATTTACTAAGGTTAAGATGCTCTGCTTTTCGGTCCCTCTGTTTGCTTTATATTTTGGGCATGGACTTGTGCACAGTTTTCCACTGTAAACCTATCCCTATGCAATAGGTTTCATCAAGGAAACACAGGTTTTAATCTAGTCTCTTTTGTGTACAAAGATGTAAAAACTTGTGTGAGTGTGACGAAATAAATATTTTTCTGATACACCTTGCTAGTTTTCCTGGATCATCCTTTACAATGGCTTCTCATGAACCTGCTTTGCCATCAAGGAAATAGAAGAGCCACCTAGACCTCCAGCATCTCTGAATTCAAGGCAACAAGAGAGGGCAGAGCCTACCTCTCCCATTTACATGCCCCACTAACAGGATAAAGGTGACCCTGTGAGCACAGTCACCCTTCCAGCTCCTGTGCCCATGGTTTGTTCTTCATTTCCAGCTGCTGCTGTTCGTGCTTATGAAGAGTAACAAATTAATTGGGGAGAGATTTGGGCCCTGCTACTGCAGAGGTTCATCCATAGTTAGTGTACTGAAGTTGGTAGGCATGAAGTTCAGTATCTTGACAAGTCTTTGCAGCCTTGTGATTAAACCAATTAGAAAAAAGTTCAACACTGGTTGTTCCTGCTAGGAAACCTTTTGCAGACAATGGGGCTGCTTATTAACTTTATTATATACTTTGTATTTATTTTAATTGCTCTGAGCAATAAAGATTTAGGTGAGGCTCTCTCTTGGAATAACTCAAGGATTCCTTTTCTGAGTGCTTAACACCTTCTATCCAGAAGGAATTAAGAGCCTGTGATGTTCAGCCTTCTGCCCTGCCAAGCTGGAGAAGGAAATGGCAAAGATCACCTTGTGCAGCCTTGAAGTACTCCCTAGACATACTGCTTGCCCACTGCACATTTTGACTTCTTTTGGTCTTGGCAGATGTCAGAAAACATAGAGCCATGCAGAAACTGAAAAACTTTGGAAGTGGGAACAGCATCTCTGGAGGAAAAAAAAAGAGTTCAAGTCTGTCTTGGTTCTATGTCCATTCCTAAACTGATGAAATTCAGTAGCTCTTTCAGGTGAGGATACCTTCAGCAGAGGGCATTGAAGTAAGTAAGGCATTGTGTGTGCCGTGGCTCAGCTTGAGCATCTGTGATTTGTCTTTTACAGGAAGTAGCTTTAACGGTGCTGAAGAGTTCAGATCTGCTCTTCTCCACAGAAGTCATGTGTGTTTTTCCTGTATTGCTGGTGTGGGCGAGTGGTTGCAAAACCTTAGGTTCTTCTGTATGCAACAAGCCTTTACTCTGATTTTGTCAAGCCTAGGCCAGTAATGCAGAGTAAACTGAACATAAGGAATTCTACCAAAAGAAAGAACTGAAATGTTACATTCATGTAGGCATACATTTCAAAATGCACACAGGGTTCCTCTCACATTTTTCTCCTATTTTGGTTGCTACCCAAATTCATAGAAATCTTGTTTTAAGTTTGGTTTGGAAGTGACAGCTCAGCTGGGAAGAGCTTTGGAAGTGTGGGGACAGATAGTCTCTGAAAGAACGTTCTGGATGAGCTAAGAGGAGCTTTTGAGGAAAGGCCACAGCAAGTTGCATGTCTGGATTCCATTTGCCTGCTACCTGCTGCTGTCTATGCTGCTTCCCTGTGGCACCATGCTAAGGGCATGGAGAGCAGCTGCAGGCTATGGCTTGGTGAAATTCATCAAAGAAGCCTGCAGCAACTTCCTGGCTCTGGGAAGTTGAACAGCCAAGGACAATAACCAGTGCAGCCATCTGACTTTTCAACTGGTGAGTCACTGCTTCCATCCTGATGCATCTCTCCCTTTAGTGCAGTAGGTCAGAGAAGCCCATCTGGGTGCACCAGACCATCCTGCCACAGATATCCTCAGTGCTGCTGCTAGAATCCCATACAGCACTTTGAGAGTGCTGCCAAAACCCACAGCAGTGCCTGAGGCACGGAGTTATCTCCAAACCATTCAGTGTTTGCAGATCAAACATCTGGATTCAGAACTCTGAATTCCCAAATACTCTTACTAGTATTTTCCATTATAGAAGTAATGCTAAGACCTCTAGAAGGTAAGACATTAGAAGGTAAGACTTGGTTCTAAGTGGCTTTGTTACTCTCCTGCTGCAGTCCTTTGAGAGCTCTGGCAGAAGGAGGTCAGGTAACCCTCCACTGCATTCCTCAGCTTTCTGCCTCACACTTGCAATGCCATCAGACACTTCTTCACACCCCATGTCTCCTTGCTGGAGTTAAGATGGCTGCTAACTGCTGGTTTGAGCTGGAGCTCTCCAGGGCACATCACCATTCTGACACACCCAGTTACAGCTCCTTCTCTCTGCCCTTTACACATTCTCTAAGGTAGTGTGTAGCTGTGGACCTGTAGACACATTTCTTCCTCCTAGGGAGGCAAGGCAGGGAGCAAGACTTGTAGAGGAAAGCTGAAAGCTTTGCACAAGGTGTGCTACTGATGTTTAAACCAATTAAAATGGGAGAGTAGCAGAGCTGACAGGTGTTTTATTACAAGCAGTGAGCCACTGTTTTATCACTGTACACTTTGTAATGTCCCTTTCTGAATACTGAAGTAAGAATCCTGTACATTTTGTGCAGATGTGATTTTATCCCAGGCAGCTTGCTCTGTAACTGGCAGTCAGCTGCCATGTGCCCTTCATAAAGATTCTGAGCACCATGCTGTGCTAGCCAGATAGCTACAGGTCATAAAATCCTTTGTTTGTCTGTAATACTGGCAGCAGTCTAATTCCCTCTCTTATAGAGTTTCAGATGATTTGGTGGTAACAGAGCTTGGATTCTTCCTCCTGATGATAGCTGTGATGGGGCCATCAGGTAATGCCTTGATGATATTCCAGGCTTCAAAACGAGTGAGCCCTTGCATGATCCTTGTGTGCACTTGTAGCAGCTCATCACCAGGCTGAACAGGGCTGTGTTGTTCCAGTGCAGTCCCTGGAGAAAAAAAACAACCAACTAAATAATTCCTTTAATTCTTTGTGTGGAGGACACTCTAATGTAGCTTTCACTTATTAAGGATCACCAACATGTTTGGTACAAATGACCTGGGCTTAGCAGGCATCAAAATTATCAATGCTACACAGGATAATGCTGCATCTACAAAGCACCAAGAAGCATTTTCCTGGCTATAAATCTGCAGTCAGTTATGAGCTGCATGAGATCACACCAGCTAAGAACTGACTCTGCACACCTGTTAAGTGTGTTTACCTTTAAATATCCTGTTGATGATGATGGGTTTGTCTCCATGAACTGAGCCCTTGCCTCCTTCCAGACTGAATCCTAAACCAGCAGCTGTTTTTTCCAGAGTCACAGTACAGGTTGTGTCTGCTGGAAACAAAGGGGAAGGTAGCAGATGAGCACCATACAGTCAGCAAAGCTCAAGCATCTCTTTTAAAAGATGTCTGTTTTGTTTGCAAAGGCACCATAAACTGTCAAATGAAAGAGAAAATGGTGACTTTTAATTTCTCTTTTTGTCATCTTAAGGCCATCTGGGAATCTGGAAAGAGAAAGGTATGTTTGAATTCATGGCAGAATAAAAATGGAAAGATGAGACGTTTACTAAAATAGAAAAGCCTGTTTAAGGAACAATAGGCTAAATGTAACTGGTCTGATGTTAGTCATGACATTGGTATCAACTACTAAGCTGCTAGTTTTTATTTGCACTGTCTAAATAAAGCTGCAGGTCTCCAGATCTTGCTTTAGAAAAAACAACCAAAAAAAAAAAATCACAAAAATACTGTAAGAATGTGAAAGGTTCTCCAAAAATCTGACCTACCTTTGTTTCTGCTGTAGCCACCTGCTACAGCAAACAACAGCACATTGTTTGTTCAAACAATTCCTCTTTCATAGAGTCTTGTAAGCTAGAATTTGATGATGTTAGAATCCCTGGTAATGAGTTGTCATTACACCTTCATTAGCTGATAATCTTTGTGTGCCTGTAGACATTGCAGAGGATCACATCTGGGTTATTTCAGAGGGGTTCTTTCAGAAATTGATCTGGTTTTTTCCCTTTCCAACTGCCTGTGTCAGGAATGTTTTAGTAACTGTGCTGTCTTCAGCCACGGTTCTCAGACCCACATGGGCCAATACTGAGCTGTTTCATAACCACGCAGCTTGCAGGTGCTGAGCAAACACCGAACACGTGGGAGCTGCAAGGGCAGTGCCACTGAACTCACCAGACTCCTGTGAAGCATCACTTGCTACTGAAGAGCTGCTAGAGCTGATTGAAGCACTGAGCTGTTTCTCTCCATCTTTAGCTTTTCTGGTGACAACAACAGCTTGTCTGGGCTGCCGTGCCTGCCGCATGAGTGCTGAAGCAGCGCTGTGAGTCGCACCCTTCAGGGACTTTCCGTTAATGGACAGCACTTCATCTCCTTTCTGGATAGTTCCTTCCTGAGATGCTAGTCCATTGGGAAACACTTTGTGAACCTAGTGAAGAGCCCAGTCAACAGACACAAGGAAAGAGGAAGAAGATGACAGATGGCTAAATGGTTCAGTTAATGCTGTTCACTGTCTGCACTTCCGTTCCTCACCAGGAGCAAACTGCTGCTAGCACATTGCTAGCAGAGCAACACTACAGAGCAGAGAACACTACAGAGAAGTTCTCCTGGTCACAGCCCTCCTCAAGCAGCAGGGCCTTCTGTTCAGCCTCAGTATTACATGGCCAAAGTTTTGTTGCCCATGGCATGGGCCCAGGTACCTTGCCTGTGCTATCTCCTCACCATCTCACTGCTTTGCTAGAGGGAGGAAGAAGGCATGAAGCTGGTCTTTAGCTTCCAGACCCTACCCATCTGCACACTCACCTCATTCCTCTTGACCACCCTGCATAGTTTTCTATAAGCACATGAACAAGAGATGGATTAGTGCCTGCTGAGGGCTGTGTGGTTTTCTGCCTTGGCTTTCAGAACTGTTATGATCTACAGTGCCCAAGGAAACAGGAGACCACTGCCCAGGTCTGTGCAGAAGGATCCTGTTTGCACCCATTAAAACCATGGTTACTGACTATATCAGTACAGCTGCCTACTTTGATTATGTCAAAAAGCCAACATCTGTGAGGGAAACCCAGTTGCATATTTCTGAAGAAAGTAGTTGTTTTCCAGAGTATTTTTTCAAGCAGGATGATACTTACTGTTACCACTTTGTTTTCTAGGTCAACACCTCCTGCCAGGCTGAAGCCAAGCCCAGTATCTTCTTCTTTATGCAAAACTGTGACATGAATATCATCAAATTCCTAGGCAGAGAAAGAAAGGAACTCAAGACCTGTGGAGATGGTTGGAAAATCAATGTGTTTGCTTTTTGTCTGTTGGGTATTATGTAATGAGACTTGGTGGCATATAGGCACAATACTGAGACATTTTTAGTGTTTGGCCGTGATCACATCTACCTAATCAATTCATTATTTCATAAATAACTGTTCTGTGTTTAAAGTTGTTCCAATTTGGTAAAGCAGTTACCAGTTGGATCTGGACCATAAATTGAATTAAAGAGCATAGATATCATCAACTGTAGAAACAGGGAAGCTGCTGAGTTGTGTTAGAGGACCTTTGAATTAAGTGGAAAGCAGCAGCTGTCATACAGTTCCCATGGGAACAACTGCCACAACTTAGGAGTTGTTTCTCATTCCTATTTTTATTTTTGACAATGTCCTACTAACAGGTAGAGGTCCCAAAGATGAGTTTGTGCAGTGTAACTGCACAGTGTAACCTGGTTTGCTAAGGAAACAAGGCTCTCTTGCACAATTTCACAATCCTGTTTACTTTTGATACTGGGTCTGTTTGCTCCCACAACTGAATCTTCTGTCCTGCTGCAAGCAGGCAGAGGGTGTGTGCTGCTCAGACTGAAATTTCCCTGGGAACAGACAGCTGAATACAAGGGAGGCTGATGTCCCACTGAGGGCAGCAATGCAGCATGGCTTTTACTGCCAGTCAGGCCAAAATTGTCAGCACAGGATGTTAGTGAGAAACAAATAATGGTACAAAACTTAGCTTCCATAAATTCTGCTTCTCAAACTGCTGCATGCATTTATTTACCTTACCTATTAACTCTTGTCCCATGGGTTAAGTGGGTGTGACTCTTGCTTAGCCACCTTCTTCAAGATTTTGGATCAAAAGAGCTAGACATTAATGCTGGTACATACTGCTGTGAATATTTCAGTTGTTGCAATGTGAAGTTGCAAGGACTGACTAGGCATAGTCGCTGCACAGCTTTCTGAAAGTGATGCTCCAGAAGCAGATTTACCTTTAAAGTTGCTTCATCCAGAGATTTGACTTCCTCTATCAGCTTTGATAACTCCTCAGGGGAAAGCAGAGAGATAACAGACTGCCCTGGCACGGCGGATGCCTGAGGTGGGCTGCCTTCTTTCTCTTCCTCCTTCTCACGGTCTGCCAGGCTCACACTATATTGCCTCAGCTCAGAGAGGCTGTCCCATAGTGACAAGAACAAAGAAATGTTGGATTATGAAAGAACACAGCCACAAAAGCACAGCACAGACAATGCTGGAGCAGTCATATTTTGATCTTACTAACATCTGATTAGGATGGTGGCTCCTGTAGTAAGTATCATAACTGCAAATGTAAGTTAATCACATCAGGCTAACAGAAATAGGATCCCTCACAAAAGAACTGAAATAATCCCTTAACATCAGGCAAAACCATACTTAAACCTCCTAGATCATGGAGATGCTAGAAATGTTCTTTCTTAAGTAGAAGTTTGAAGTGTGCGTTTGCTTATATAATACAAATTTGCTTATATAATACAAATTAAACTAAAATTAAAAGCAATCTCCCGAGTCATTCAACCTTTGTGTTTTCAGAAGGTCTTGACTTGGTCTGTTCTTTACTGTTGTATGCCGCTACCTTGGAGTGTCAGTGTTCCAGCAGACCAGCCCAGCTGCTCAGAGTGCTGGTCTGTAAATATGACTTTAAAATATGATCTCTTACTTTAGTGAAAACCCAGTGTCCAGGTGGTGATTCTCAGGTGAGAGAGAAGTCCCCTCCTCCTCTGCAGAGGACTGAGACAATGAGTCCAGAGTTTCCCAGGTGCTGTTTCCAGAAGAGGTTAGAGACTGAGGAAGGCAAAGCAACGATTTCATTAAAGCAGATGACACCTGGCTGCTGATGGAGTAGATTTTGCTACACCTTTCATCCCGTGGCTTGCTCATCTCACAGGCTGGGGTGGCAGTGAGTGGGAAGCTTCGTGACTGCAGGCTCTGTGCTTTTGCTCCCACTGTAGGAGGGGAGGCTGCCGTGGCCTCTGTGCTCGAGAGGCCCAGGGCATTTTCAGTGCTGGCATTGTTGCTTCTCCCCAAGCTAGCTACGAGGACCTCTCTGGAAGAGGAAGATCTGTCCAGGCTCATTGTACACCTGACCCCAGGAGGCTGCTGGCTAGTGTCACAGTGCTGGAGAAGGGCTTGGTGTGACCGGGCTGCAGCCCCTTCCGCAGCAGAGGGCTCTGGCCGGGCTGGCTGCTTCAGGCTGAACCTTCGGGGTGGTTTTTCAGGTGACTGTGGAGCACTCAAGGACTCAAATGAGTTTATTCGTTGTTTTATTGATGATCCCCTTGGAGAGACACAGCATTGCAGTTCTTTGCTGGCAATGCTCTCAAGGCCAGGAGGACTTTGATCTGCCTGTGTCTTTACACCTGAATTTGCTTTCCTCAGTCCTTTCAGGCTCTGGCGAAACCAGGCTGGCTTAGGTGCAACAGGAGGACCTCTCTTCACACTGTCATTTTCCTCTGATTTTAGCACTTTTGAACCAACACTTTCTGATTCTGATTTCTTCAGAACTGTCTCTGAGCTGCTTCGATTCTGATTCTCTTTGTTGGTGCCAGGTTGCAAATCTAAGTGGACGTTGTCTTCACTCATGGTAGGGTTAAATAAGCTTTTTATGCAGTCAGAAATTTTAACCCAAGGATCTTCTGTTGTGGTCTCAAGACTGTAATCTACCCGTGCTTGTCTTTTAAGTATAGGCCTTTGTATTGCTGAAAGTGGGTTCCCTGCATGAGAGAAACGTTGATTATAAAACAACCCTTCTACTTCTGTCCCTCACCTGTACATGGTTATTAATTCACTAGTTTGAATTTCACTTAAGCTTCCAATACGCTTTGGGGTTTTTTTGAAGTTTCTCAAGTGTTTCACCTTTTTAGAAACCCACAAATTCGCCAAAAAGAGTAAAATTTCATGACTCTCGATCTACAGGTTCCAATTCCTGAGACTGAAACTAAGTGAAACCCCAGGCTGATATACAGGATCCCTTTTCTAAAGGACCTGCACCTTCTGAAGGTAAGCTGAAATTCTGGGATGCTGAAGCCATGATATTGGCTGTAACAGTTAAACTACAAGGCTCCAATGTCAGTGCTGTTTGTAGCCCAGGGGGAAAAGCTGATGTTGCAGTAATTTGTTTGCATCATTTTTTCTTTCCTATATTTGTAAGTTATCTCACTCTGAAAAGACTCTCCCATGAATACTTATGCTTCCTTAAATATGTGTAGGCATTCCCAGTTGTATTTTCCTAGTAAGTAAAAGCTTCATTCTCATGTAGAAATATCTTTGCACCAAGGGCTAATTTCAGCATTTTCATGTCAGATGTGGCAGAGCTGAACAGCACTGGCCAAACCTCAGTGCAGTTGCACTGTTGCTGTTATCTACTGCAGTGTAAAAAAAGCCATTTTTTAATGTTCTGAGCTAGAAGTTACTATCCCATAATGGTTTAAATTGTAAATCATTTAGCTCCCCTAATGCTAAGTTCCCTTAATTCTAATGAAGACTACAAAATGCAAGATAGTGATCAGTGATTTGTGCCTGCAACACTAAACTAAGCACAAAGGTGTCCTGTAGGAATGCTAACAAGCAGTTCCATCTGGAGAAATAGAGCAGGAGTAACCCACCTGGTAGCAGGTTTGTACAATAAACACCTACTGTGCTTCATTTGATGTAGGCTTTTCCCTCTTGGTCAAAGATTAATCAACAATTTGAAATTTCCCCTTTTCACCCCTGAATTTTACAGGTACTGGGTTGAACTCTACACTTAAAAAGGTGAGGTCAACTCAGTGCCCGTCCTGGAATCCAAACAAAAATGCTCAGTTTAGCTGCACAAAAGTTCATGGCATTAAACATACCTAAGTCTGCTTTTCTGTCTTGCTCTCTGCTCACTGGAACAGCAGCTGTGTGATCAGCGTCAGATGCTGTAGGAGAAGTGGTAAAGACGTTGTGGGTTACACCAATTTGATGTCCCTCTAGCACTGTTTCTCCAGCTTCCTGCTGAGCAAACAGGAAATAAAAATGTGTCAGAGTGTAATTATTCAAACCATACCACAAGTGAATCAGAAAAAAAAGCCCCATACTGTATTTTTCATTTCTTTTTATTCTGAACAGAAATACTGAGTAGAAATCCAGCTTTCACTTCTGCTAGGGATAGAATCCTCGCAGCACCTATCCTGCATTTCAGTAGTGCTGGGATGATATTTCACTTGTTCTGTGTTTCAGGAGTCTGGGATGACATTTAATGGCTACATTTGTAAAGAGACTGTGGACAAAAAATGCCATTAACGTTTTCAAGTCTAGCAATAAACTTCATAATCTACTGAAAGGCTGCCACTAGAATTTTCAACTTTTGTCAAATCAACCATTCAGTAACTTTTGCAAACCAGTCAGGCAGATTTCCTTTAGCTTCCTACCAAAGTCTCTCTTCTGCCCTTAAGCACAAGCTAGATGAGTGACATCATTACTGCAGTTTCAGAGGTGTCCCTTCTTGTGTTTGGCTTGAAACCTGGGCTAAGAGGGTCAGTCTGAGGCATCACTGATTCCTTTGTTACCAGTTCTACCAAGTGACCATGGCTCTGCTGGACCAGTGGAAGTGCTCTCTGCCCTGCAGTTAAGAGTACTGATAGGAACTAAATCCAAAGAGGACAGAGAGTGAAAGGCCTAGAAACAAATGAGAGTGTCCTGAAAAGCTCCAGTGACTGAACAATGTCTCAGCTTTGCTGTTATGGGGTTGGTTGTTATGCAACTTCCTTATTCTAGGGAAACCTTCCTCAATCCCCTGCTTATCAGGATCCTGCTTCTGAGCTGCACTGGAGTTCTGTTGCTGTTAGACAAGCTGAGAGGTCAGTCTGGAAGCACTCTGAATACACTGCTTGGTCTTGGCTTTTACTGATGGCAGCTGTGCCCAACTTTGTACTGATGCAGTTTAAAGCACAGTTGAAAAATGTCTGTTAAGAATCCTGGGTTATGAAAAGCAACCTTGCAGTCTGCAGAACCCCCCTATCAGACTGTAGTACGCAGGCCTCAAACTGACCAACACAAAAGGTTTGAGGAATACAGGTTAAAAAAAATTAATTTTAAAAGCAGTACTAAAACCTTCTCTGTGTGATCTGAAATGCTCTGTGACAAGAAACCCTTTCTCCTGGGGTCTTAAAGGAGCTGTTGCCCTGAGATAGACAGTCTGACTAGAGGAAATTATCTTCATGAACAGAGCTTGGCTTTTGATGGATTTTACTGATCTTCAAATTTGTTTTTCTTTTCCTCCTTATCATTTAGAATAACTGAGTACTGAAGAATACTAAGTTGCATACAGTGGTAAGTTCCACAAGTGCTTATCTCCCTGAACTTTACTTCTGCAAGGTGATTTTCTAGGAGCTGTTGATGAATATGTTTGCGCTGCTCTTGTCTTAGGGGATGGTAAAACAGTGACCTTGCACAGGGGTGCTGACTGGAAACTTTCTTGGATGTTAACGTTCTACATGGACTCAGCCTGAGCTGCATGGTTTCATTTTGGTCTCTGCAGCCTGGGAGCTGCTTTGGCAGGGTTGGTGTTTCTGCATTGCATGGAGATTGGCTTGTTTCTGCTGGTGTATTGCTAAACTCAGGGGAAAGAGGTTTCATTTTCAACCAGCCCACAGCTCTGTTTCAACACATAGAGCTCCTAATCCCTCAGGGCTGCACATGACAAACCTTGTCCTTCTGTCCTGTCTCAGGTAGGAGAGGGAACTGAAATGTAGCAAAGTACCAAATGCCCTCTGTTTTTGAAATACTGGAGTTACTCACAGATATGTTGGTTGAATTGTGCCTTACAATTTAAAGGGCTTTACTTAGTGCCTCCTGGTCTCTTGCACTGTAAGCAAACCCAGGATCATCTGCTTCAACCAGTGCCACTGCTTGCTTTCAACGAAAATCCACTCTTAAAACAAAGAAATCACATTACAGCGTCTCCACAGCAGAGATGATTTGGCTCTGTGGGTGTCGAGGTCAGGATCAGCCATACCAAGCTGACATCACAGGCTATGAAAACTCCTCTGCTCCCAGTCCAGAGCACATCCCTGCTCCAGTCACACCAGAGCCAGCTTGATACCACCAGCTGCACGCCTTCACAAGAACAACAGGGAGTGGCTCAAATTTGTTCTCACTGCTGCTCTCACTGGGATTTTAATTGAGATTTTGATATGCAAGAAAACTTCACTTCTCTGCTTTCTGACCTTAGCTTGAGCATCACATTTTGAACTAAACTGAGAGATAGAGACCTGCTGGAGAGAATCCAACAGAGAGCCATGAGGATGATTAGGGGACTTGAGCATCTATCTCCTCCATGAAGAGAGACTGAGAGCCCTGGGGCTGCTTAGTCTTGAGAAGACTGAGAGGGGATCTGATCAATGTCTATAAATATCTGAGGGGTGGGTGTCAGGAGGAGGGGGCCAGGCTCTTTCCAGTGGTACACAGTGATAGGACAAGGAACAATAGGTTAAAACTAGATGATTTCACCTCAACATGAGGAGAAACTTCTTTACAGTGAGGGTGACAGAGCCCTGGAACAGGCTCCCCGGGGGGGGGTTGTGGAGTCTCCTTCTCTAGAGATTTTCAAAATCCACCTGGGTGTGTTCCTGTGCAGACTATCCTAGGTGATCCTGCTTTGGCACAGGGGTTGGACGTGATGATCTCTTGAGGTCCCTTCCAACCTCTAATGTACTGTGTAAACTGTCTTGCCTAGGATGAAAGAGAAAAGCTTCATCCCCTCTCTCTATCCTCATACATCTCTACGCTTTTCTTTTTCCTGTCATCACACAAAGTTCCTTTGCCTTCCTTTTTCCCTGCCTCATAAACATGAACAAGAAGAGATCTGAAGCTGTTGGTTGATCTGAAGCTGTTTGTTTACCTGAAGCCTTGCAGAAGGTGCTCCAGCCACATCTGATAGGAGCTTTTCTTTTCTGTCTGGGTCACACTGGTCACTGCATGTACAGTCCTGCTTGAAGTATTTCCTTGGTGGAGGTTTGGGCTTGGATGATTTAGGTTTTCTGACGAGGATCTCTGATGATTTCTTAGTGTTTTGCACGGGTTGCTCCCTGTCCCTACAAGCAGGAGGGGAGTTTCTCTCTGGATGACTATCAGACAAGGAACACAGCAGGCCAGGCTGCCTGGTAACTGGTACATCAATGCTGTGGACCCGTTCTTTGGAGTCAGTCAGGTGGTGCACAGCACCATCACTAGGTGAGGACCGGGGGTTGTAGCTGCTGTCACTGCTGGAGCGGGTCATTAGCCTCTGTATCCTGCGGGGGCTGTGGGCGCCGTTCCTCTCCAGGTGCTTCTCACACAGGTCTCTGCCATGCCAGCTTGCCTCTAGCTTTTTAACACCTGTGTCAGGAACATGTGCAAAATGTCTGTTCAGAGAGATGCAGTGAGCCAGCAGGTTCAATTTCCAGCTAAATACCCTCACGGGGTGATGCTAAGGTACAATTTCTGTGTCAAAGGCTTGTGGAGGCAACAGCTACAATAACTTTAGCAACATAACCTTAGCTTTTCCCTGGAGGAAATGGCCTCAAGTCGTGCCAGGGGAAGGTTAGACTGGATAGCAGGAAAATTTCTTCACCAAAAGGACTGTGAAGCATTGCCACAGGCTGCCCAGGCACCACCTCTGGAGGTATTTGAAGTACATGTGTGTGGTGCTCAGTGACATGGGTCATGTGACCTTAAAGGTCTCTTCTGCCCTAACTGACTGTAGATCAGCAGTACAGCTTCACTGATGATGTTTCTGTTGCCTTTCTTCCTTTAGAAGAAATGAGGGCACTAAAAGGAGATTGTTGCAAAGTTCTTATGACAGGCTGTCAGACCTGAACTGGGCAGATAGCTCTACCCAGCTCACAGGGGGATGGGATTCAGAAGCTGTTTGTCCCCAGGATGTCACCTGCATTGTGCAGGTCTTGACTATTATAGTCCTGTCACCTACTGAGAGCTCTTTTGAAAGCTTTAAGCAAAGGTTATGGATTGGAAAGAATGAACAGGGACAGGAAGGTTCCTTGACTGTTGGCAAGGATTCTAACCCAACATGTACTCATCCTATAGGTCTGTGAAGTCCAAATGACCACATTTCATTACCTTCAATACTCCATTGCTGTCTCTCCTTTCCAAATCTGTTGTTTTCCACAGCTTGTGCAACAGCTTCCTTTAACTGCTGCTCAGACACCTAGGAAATATGGTGCCATTAGACTCTGTGAGATTGCTGATGGGCAGTGAGTGTTAGTTAAACATTTATTCATTTCACAAAGATTTCAAATCCTCTAGTGGGAATGCACAGATCTAATCATCTCACACAGCAGTGAATGTTAAAGCCAGGTGCACAGCATGATGTTGCAGTACAGGTGAGGGGTGTGCATGGGTGTGCTGCTTCTATTGGCTGTTTAGATATACTAAGCTCTTGCAAAGATCACTCTTCCTTTTCATATTTCATATGCAGAAGGAGAATTCTGCATTTACCATCACAAGTTAATTTACTAACACATTCCTGTTATTATTTGTGCACCAGTTTAGGCTTGATAATCATTTCTACAGTATTTGGTGTTAGGAAGCATTTCATAGGAAATAAAATAGAATATAGAATGAAATAGAATTCTAAGAATAAAATATTTTACTTCAATATTAATGTCATTTTAAATATTGTCTGGGCAAGCCCTGTGTTTTAATGACTGAAGGATGAATGTAGAAACATTTCTTCTTGGGGGCATGTTCCTACTTTCAAATTATTTTCTTATTATTGTTGGGGGTTTTTTTGCTTGGTTGTTTTTTGTTTTTCTTTTTTTTTTCTTGCATAAGGAAAAAAAGTCTTCTGGTTTATTCCTTAAATGCAATTTCATTATTCACAACATAGAAGCTCATGGAGAAGTGTCTCCAGTGACCTCCAAACTTTACATGATTGTATTTCAGATTGTGCATCTCTCAGATTTGTTGTGCACAGTGATGCTTAAAGAGATCAGCACCCTTGTTAGCAACATTTCCCCACCTGTTTTAGATCAGCACCAGCTCCCTCAGCCTGACTTCTTAATGTGTGCTTTATAGAAAGTCAGAAAAACCATTGTGTGCTACCTGTGGTTCAGGGTGTCTGCTGATAATAATCTGCACTGCACCAGGGTCACAGTGGCTTAGCACAGCATAAACTTCATTAAGAGTCATATTTTGTACTGAAGCCTCGTTAATTTCTATAATTTCATCTCCACACCTACAAAGATATTTAAAAAACAGATGTAAGAGGATGTAAACAAACCAGATTTTCTCCCAGACTTGTCTCACCTGTGTCCAAGGACACACAAAGCAAACTTGTGGCTGACTGCTAATTTAATCACAGATTTCACTCTCTCTCTATTCTTGTTCCAGAAATGGAATGGGAGTGAGTTGGATGCCAAGGGATTTTTGGCCTGACTGCCTTGTTGCATGCAAGCTTTGAGCTTCCTTCATGTTCAGCCCTGCATGCATGGTGTCTGGGAGCTGTCTGCTCTATGCAGCTCTAGCTGCAGTGGCCACCTACACCTTCCTCCCTTTCTTTCAAGCTGGCACTTCACTTTTCACATCTATTATGACGTGCTGGTGTTTTTTAGGGTCAGAAAGGATGCTGTCTTTCTGCTGCATATGAAGAGCTTGTTAACAGAAAAGTTCTAATGATGAGGAGCTATAATCCTAGACTGGATCTTTCTGGATGGAATCCAGATTGGGCCACTTCAAGTTAAATCAAAAAGCCCTCACTGAAAATGCTGGTCAATTCTGAATACGTTCAACACCAGGCTCTCTTTGGTGGTTCACAGTGATAAGAAAAGGAACAATGGGTTCAAACTTAAACATAAAAGATTTCATCTCAACATGAGGAGAAACTTCTTTACAGTGAGGGTGACAGAGCCCTGGAACAGGCTGCCCAGGGGGGTTGTGGAGTCTCCTTCTCTGGAGACTTTCAAAACCCACCTGGGTGCATTCCTGTATGGACTACCCTAAGTGATCTTGCTCTGGCGGGGGGGTTGGACCTGATGATCTCTGGAGGTCCCTTCCAACCTCTGATATATTGTGAGACTGTGATACTAATTGGTCACAAATCTTGCAAAGCAAATTTCTACCCTTTCACTAAAGCTCACTTCAACAAGTCTGTATTTCTGTTGGACAAGGACGGTTAGAACTTGAGGAGCCTGTATCAGGACTAAGTAGTGCTCAAACAAGCCACCCTATGTCATAGCTTTGGGGTTTCCCAGATGTTTGCTCATTTGGAAACCTCCTCTGAGAGAATGCTGTAGGCTTGTCTACGACCTTTAACTAGCCCAGCCTGGATGAGACAAGAATTTCTATGGGTTGCTCTAGGTCTGGCAATCCCAAATATCCTGAATACACATCTAGGAACAGCACACAGGCTTTAAACCCAACAGTCCCAGGGAGCACTCTGACTTCCTTTCCAAACAGGTCAAAAATTAAACCCATAAAACACAGCAGTGAAAAACTTAAGGCATAAACCAGACACTTCCACACCCTACCTGAGTCTTCCATCCATATGTGCCACTGAGCCTGGTGAGAGGGTGTGAATAAAAATCCCTGAAATACACTGGAAGTAGGGGATGCTGCATAACCCAATGCCAAGGCCAGCACATGGCTCTGAAACAACAAAGATTAGTAAAAAAAGACAAAAACAGCAGTCAAAAGAAACCACTGGAGACACCCTTCTGAAAACTGCCTTCAATTTAGTTATTTTTTTTCTGTATAAACCAGAATCAATGTCTTGTGTTCATGAATGTTTCACATTCAATGCTAGTTGCTGCCTTTTTTCTTTTCCCTTTTTTCTTTTCCCTTTTTTCTTTTCCCTTTTTTCTTTTCCCTTTTTTCTTTTCCCTTTTTTCTTTTCCCTTTTTTCTTTTCCCTTTTTTCTTTTCCTTTTTTCCTTTTTTTCTTTTCCTTTTTTCTTTTCCTTTTTTCTTTTCCTTTTTTCTTTTCCTTTTTTCTTTTCCTTTTTTCTTTTCCTTTTTTTCTTTTCCTTTTTTTTCCTTTTTTTTTCTTTTCCTTTTTTTTTTTCCTTCTTCCTTCTATTTTTTCCCCCTCATGATTAAAGTGAGTGCACACTGGTATTGCTGGTGGGGTTCCAAGACCTGCCTTGCAGTTCCTTACTGGTGTGTCACAGGCACAATGCAGTGCAAGTTTATTTTGCAATCTGTCTGTCGTTAGTGAAGAATTCAAATTACTTCACAGGAAGAAAGAAAAAATTTAAATAAGGAAAATTATTTAGGAGGAGGAAAAAAATAATAAATACAAAAGGCTGTGCAGCTGTTGTTTGCTGTGTTCTATGCAACACAGCTGAAGGCTTTCATGAAGTTATAAATTGTGGTCAGTCATGATGTCAGACCCCATAGGGTGTGTTTGCTAAGTCCTGCTGTTACCTCACACAGACCCTGCTTTGTTTGTTGCTTTGGTGTTCCCATATTTAAAAGTTGATTTCATTCTGCCAGTGATGGTTTATAAATGGAAGATGATGACTATTGAAGAGGAGCTATAGACAGCTGTTTGATTTGGGCTTAAGTCTTTTCAGAAATTAAATTGCCTGCTTGCATAATTTTATGGTCAAGATTTGTATGCTCTGCTTAAGAATTGGTAGCTGTTGCCAAGAGGTTTGCTTTGTCCCATGAGGGATGTGAATGTGACTCTAATGCTTGAGTGAAATAAAGCAAGGGATGATTGGCTCTTGAGGACAGATGGCGTTTAAAGTCCTGCTGCTGATAGATGCTTGTTAGCGCTGATAGATGCTTGTTAGCACTGATAGACATCGATATCCTATTTAGTGTATTAAAGTAACTTAGCTCAGGAAAAGAATCAGGTTAGTGAGGAAAGGCCTTCAGAGAGCAAGTGAGCAGTGGTCTGTTCATCAGCAGCCAATGTCAGCACTTACCTTTGTTGAGGGTGACCTCCATGATGATCCTGTCATTGGGCTTTGTGGCATTCAGTGAGAACGCTGCACTGTCTGAACTGAAAGAGTTGTTCTCTTTGGTTATGCATGAGCTCAGGGACTGGCACAAGTGGGGTGACAGACAGCTGGAAGCAGAATGAGGTGTGCCAAAGCTTGTCCTGACTGTAAGTGTCAGAAGACCCTTCTTGGCCTGCTAGGAAAAAAAAAAGTAAATCAGTGAACAGCCAGAGCTCACGTGCATGCTGTGTATAAAGACAGAAATTCTCTGGGAGGAGAGTACATAACCTTGAACTTGTGTAAAGCATCAGAGTGTGTTAAGCCATGCATGGGCTCTCCATTCAGCTCCAGGATTTCATCACCTGTTTTCAAGGAGAAAGATGAGGCTGTGTCACTCTCCCTGTGCTGGGCAATGTGCTACAGGGCTCCTGAGTGCACTCAGGAGTCTGGCAAAGGCAAAAATGGGTGCTGGCTTATTTCAGTTTCTCTTTGCTCTGCCTTTAGGGATCATTCTGTGGGACTATGGCATGGAAAAAGAGAGAGAAGAGGGGTTTCCCACCTTCTTGTAGCCTTCCATCAGCAGCAGCAGCTCCACCAGGAAAGATGGTTTTGACATAGATGCCTATTGGTCCATAAATGCTGTCTTTCCCTCCAACAATGCTGAAGCCCAATCCCTAATTTATGGAAGACAAACAGAGAGCCCATGGGCAGTTCTCATAACAGGTCATGTGTGCTTTCTTCTGCATTACCCACCTGGGCAGCACTGTCAAGTGAGTAGGATAATCTATGAAAAGCTGTTCCCCATATATCAGTAGTGAAAGCAAATGAAGATTCCAGTGGAATGCCCTCATGGTTTGCTTTCTGGTTGTTACAATCAATTAATTCACAATTATGAACACACAGAAGGTGTCTAAACTCTAATTTGTCTTTTTTTTTTTTTTTTTTTTTTGTCCTTGAACCCATAACCAGCTGGGAGGGATTGATTTTTCTGTTCTCCCTAATTTCCTCTCCTATAACTGAGATAGATAAAAACACAAGACCATGATATTGCTCCTGATTTCAGCCATGCAGCTGGAGACTTCATTGAGATGTCTCTTTCCTGTCCTCTACTAAACAGAGTTAATGTGTGTTGTAAGTTTAAGCAACACCAATAGGCCTTTGTGGGTACATAGTTCCTACCTACTTATCCTTTGTCCTTCCTTTATATAAAAGTCAAACACTACCTGTTATCATTAGATGGCTGTTATAAGACTAATTCACACCTCAGAAGCCATTTAAATGTCTCTCAAATGAAAAATGAAAGTCTCGTGCTGGTGACACCCTCATGGGCTCCCCAAACACAGCCAACAAAGGATTATTTTGTAAATGCTGACCAACATACTTCATGGGAAGATTCCTGAGAGTACTCTCTCAGCTCAAGTAATCATAAATTAAATATTTTAACTGAAAAGGTTATTAATGAACAAATTCAGAGCCTTATTCAACAGGTTCAAAAGCTGTATAAGTTCATAGCTTCTCTATTCTCTTTTTAAGCCTCTTCAGTGACATTCCTGTTGTAGATACAACAATGTTCTGTCTTTCTCCAGACTTCATTGTGGGGTTTGCAAATTTTTTTTTTTCATTTTTTGCCTTTTTTTTTTTTTTTTTGAGGTACTGTGTGTTCCTGTTAGCTCTTGTTTTCCCTCTCAGCAGCACTGTAGTTATGGCTCGACTCTGACGTGAAGGAAGCTCTAAGGTTGCTGTGCTGATGCAGCTTATGGAAAACAGAATCTTTGATTTCATGCCTGCCTTCAGCTGCCAAAAAGGGTAGCAGTGAATGCCAGTGCTGGTGCTAGCTTGAAGTGGATGTGTTATCAGAACCCGAAGGCTGTGCTTCAGCCAAGAGATGCTTCAGAAGGCTGAGAAGCAAGTGAATGACAACTAATCCCTCCTGGCAAAGGCTGGAGATGAATTGGCAACCCAGAAGTATCAACTTTAATATGTGAAGTGACTTCCCTGCTCTTTTGTGAAATGGTAGATCAGCAGAGCCAGTCTTACCTTCCCTTGGCCTCTCATCAATACGATGTTTGAGATTACTGAAGCCTGAGAGCCGCAGGATGCCTGCACCAGCTGTGCTGTACTGAGTGATCTAGATGGCCTTGAAATGGCCTGTGAACACAAAAACCAGGATATCATTTTCATGCAGAATCAGAAAATCTTGGACATACATTAGGACAACTCATTTATTTCAAATCTTCTGCCTTAGAACTGATTTTTTAGAATCAATTCTCTCTAATTTTCAGAAGCCACTTGATATTTGGACAATCACTGCTCACTGAAATTCTCCCTCAGTGACTAAATTGGAGTAAAGCTTGAAAGGTGACCCTCCAAGTGCTGCAATGGTGTAGTCAGATTGATTTGTTCTCTCAGTGGATTCTCCTTGCCAAAATCCCATTTGTGGTAGTTAAGGGTCCTAAACAAACATCATCATATTTCCCTCTACAAACTTAGCTAAGAAACAAGAAATTCTAACTCACTCCCTCATCATGCAACTAAACAATTTTATCTTGGCACAAACAGCATTTCCCCCAAAATTCAAATTGGTGCCCACAGAAGTTCTTCAGACTGTGAAGTGCCCTCTGCTGCCTCTGTTAAGCCACCACATAAGCTCCATTCTACTGCTGGAAGGTGAAACACCTCCTTTTTGCTTGATAAGCAAGGTAAGCAATTCCACAGTGCTTTTCCTCCTTCCATTGCACAGAGTGGATTTCTTAACCCCAGCCTCTGAGATCTGACCCACTTAATGAACCTTAATGAAATACTTAATGATCATTGAATTGGGTATTACAAACTAATTTAAGCACTGACAGAAGTCATTACCTAAAGCTGGCTGTGTAAGGCAGTTCAGTAGCACCAAAGTTAATTGCACTCATTACAAGCCCAAGAGAGTTCAACACTTTCTTTACTGAAGCAAAATGACAAATGTTGAGGTGCATGGAACATCAGCTTCTGCATATGCAAGAAAAGTCTCCATTTTGGCATGAAAACAAAATTATTTATTCACCAGGAGACTGGGAACATGATTAAGAGAGACATGCCTGTGCAATACCAAAATCAGACTCTCCAAATGGTACACTTCTGCCAGGGCAGGGTGATCCTTTATTGCTGAGTGGCTCTGAATCTGAAATTGGAAGGTTTCAGCTTGATTTTGCTTCTGTGTGAGAGAAGTTTCTCCTCCTTCTCCCCACCGCAGGCTGAGCAAGAGGCTGCCAGGCTGCAGCCTGTGCCAGCCAGGGTCATTTAACTGTGCCAGGGGCAGAAAGGCCTCACGCAGCCTGCACTGCCAAGGCAGTGGCTACCAGCCGTGAGGGGAGCCCATAGCTGCTTGTGGCCATGGCTGGGGCAGGGAAGGCAGCTCGGGAGGCTCACAGTGGCAGTGCTCAAAGCTCAGGCCAGGGTTGTATTGGCTGTGCACAGAGCATCTCCCCAGCCAGCGGTGGAGAGGTGCCTGGGAAGCGCCTCTTGGGTGGTGAGCTCTGAGGCAGCAGTGGGTGGCTGCACAGGGCAGGTTACATACACTGAAACCTGCTGGGGCAAGAGTAGGCAGAGGCTGCTGAAGAAATGGGGTTTGCTGGCACAGAGCCTTTCTCACTCTCCTACTCCTCCCAGAGCAGGGATAGGGTTGAAAAATAGAGGAAGCAGGCATGCACTATTTTCCCTGGTACAGCCTGCAAGGAAGGCAGGTTTTGGCAGGAGCCTTGACTGCCAAGGTCTTTGAGAGCCTTTTTGGTGACAGTTTTGTCTGTTTTCCAGGTGATTTCCTCTAGCACCTACTGGGGCTCTCCCTGCAGAGCAGTCAAGCTGTTGGGAAAGAGACTTGCGGCTGGTGTGGAGCGCGTGGGGCTGCCGGTCCCTGGGGGCTTTCCGTGGTGCTGAGCAGTCCATCTCCCCCACCCAGTATGGGTCTACACCTGTCAGTGAGAGAAGGCTGGGTTACTTCTTGAGCAATGGACATTCCTGTGCATTCACTTTATCAGGTAAGTGTTATTTAGGAATTGTGTCTCCTCTTGTAAATATCTCTGAGCAGGCAGGGAGCCTTCGGTCAGTGGGAGCAGCCATACGTGTTAAATACAGTCAAACACACACAGTCCCCACCAAAAGAGCATCCTAAACAGGATACACCTTGGGAAACGTACAGTGGAATGCTTGTGTACAAAACTCCTGACTGCAGGGTGTTGGGAGTGTAAAAGCTGATACTTCTATGCATCAGCACCTCCTAGCTGATGGATAGGAGTTGCTGATACATAGGAGGAGGATCTGACTCAACTCAAGGAGGATCCCAGAATCAACTTGGGCAGCACCTGCAGTTCTTTCCCACGCAGCAGCAGCAGACCACATCAAGTGCTGTGCTGAGCACTGCCTGGGTGTAACAAGAGACAAGGTCACTTCTTTGCAGCTTACTGGTTGAGTTGCTGCGGGTCCGCTGGCAGGCAGTGTTCCTGTGCAGAAAGCTGCTGTGTGTTCCCAGAGGCCTTTCCTTGCAGCTTGGTGTCTCCTGACAAAAAACCCAACATAACAATGTATTGCTAGGCAAGGAAATCTGAAAGTGGTCTTAAAAGTGAAAATAAAATTTCTCCTAATCTGGCTTTCAAACATTTCAGCCTGAATCAAAACATGGGGCAAAAGGAATTATTTAAGATAAGTAGAATCACAAAGGAGAACAGAGATCAAATCTTTGCTGTAAACATGACCATAACTTGCTAAAGTAATAAGACAGGAATAGACTCTGGACTTTAACTAAAACCTTAACTGGATACCCCCCCCCCAGATGGTTCAGGCAGACTCATGTTTTGGTGTGTAGGTAAACTGCAGCCACATTTATCTAAATCCTGGAGCTCACTGGTGCCTCTGGGCACTCAGTTTTCATCCCTTTAGAAGGATGTTGTTGCTAAAAGGAAAAATCTTTAAGTGCAGCTTTGCACTACTGGATGGGTGTCTAAGTTTTGCTGATTTAGAAGGAAGGGAGGAAGGGTTTTAGTTAAAATACAATCTGGGTAATTAAAAAAAAAAATCCTCTGAGGAGCAGGATGTAGTGTTTTCAAAAAATTCAGCCCCTTCTAGTTGGAAACTTTTAGCTGGTCATTGTAGCTCTCACCTAATTTCATCCTATTCAGCATTCTGAGAGAAGACTTTTTCGAATCACTCACTGATCCATGACTCTGAAAGGTGAGGATGATTTGCAAGGAACATCTAGAGAGGTTTATATTGCTAAGAGAGCCCTGAGAGGGAATTTAATGTACCCATTTTTCACTGTGGCACTAAGCAACCCAAATGCTGCTGTAAGGAACTCTGTTGAAGACTGTGTCACCATCCACCCAGGCTCCTGACCCATCCTTCAACCCCTTCTAGCTGGCAACTTTTAGCTGCTTTTGAAAATCTGGCTGCTTATGCCAGCATTGAAAAGGTGCAGATAAAACATTCAAGTTTCTAAAAGCAGGTTTGTGGGGAAAATTGGAAATAAAGAAATATTATAGCTGAAGAATGGTTGGTGTTAGGAGGGGTTTCTGGATTCGTGTGCTTCCTGAAATCCCTGCTTCTGCTGTGATATGAGGAATCTGACTGGCTCGGAGGGAATCCCAGTCAAAGGAAGGGCATTGCTAAATATGTGCCTGGAAACTGACTTGAAAGACATTAAAACCTTCAAATAGAAATGGAGTTTGCTCAGAGATATTCTGCAGTGGTTAAGAAGGCTAGGAGAGGAGCATCAGAACAGGACCTGCATGTTCTAACCTCTCCGGAGCCAACTAAGGAGAGCATTTTCTCGCAGAAGCCTGGTTTAGCACTGCCGCTGTTCATCAATGCTGGTTTCCTTCCTCGGCAGCAGGTGGAGGCATTGCCAAGCAGCAGAACCCTGCTCCCCTAGCTAGGGAACTGACACTTTTAGAGTATGAAATGCAAAAATCCTTTACAGAGGCAGTTTGGAAATGATTTTGCAGTGTTTCTCCTCCTTAGCTAGCTTGAAAAGCCTTTGCTGTTAACCCTCAATTTGCTGCAGACTTGTCTCCAAATGCACAGTTCACCTGGCTGCCTCTCGGGAGGCACTATGCTGCAGGGGTTCAATATGGTTCATCTCTGGCCACTTAGGCATTTGAAGGAGAGAAAATGAGCAAAAACTTTGCAGAACCCAGCAGACACCTGAGTGAGACAGTTCACTGCTGTGCCAGAAAGAGGCACACTCTACTCAGACCTGATAGCAGCACCAGTCAGGAGGATTTTCTCTGTCTAGGACTATATTAGAGCTTTCAGTGTGGCTCTGTTGCAGACAGCAAGCCAAAAGTGCCTTTTTTTTTTTTTTTTTCGCTTGGAATATCAAAATTTGAAGTCTGCAACAAATCTTTGTTTTCTTCCAAATGGTAAATGTGATGCTATCTGGTTTGGGGTGTGGATGAGAGGATAGGAAGCCTGAAATGAAATGTGTCTGATCTAAGGAAATGCACCCTGTGAAACAAAGTTCAAAAAGGTTTTCCAGGTTTTCCACTGATTGATTTAGTGATAATCTGGGGTTGCTGACCTTTTAATGCTGCCTCTTCTTCCTCTCTTTCTGTAACAGACTCTGATAACATTCACCATGGAAATTTCCTAGTGATCCTAGATCCACAAAACTACTTCAGTGCAAGATGTGGTCTTTAGCTTCTTGATTCATGGATCTTTGCTTAAATCCACCTCTCGTCTTTGCTCAGCTTCCAAATGGAAAATTAATCTTGGCAAGCTACATGTTGCTAAAAGGAGGGGTGACACAGTCCTTGCTAGAATTTCCCAGGGCTTTGGCCTCCCCATAGCCTCTGTTTATCTGGGAAAAAAGCTATGCTGGAGCTCACCAGAGCCTGACCACAAGAGGTCTGGAGCTTTGTCAGGAAGAGCAAACCCATATTCTTCTGATGTCTGATGCATGCATTCCCCTTCATTCTCAAGCAGATGTTGTCAGATCACCCCACTGCGGTGGGAGGCAACCACAACTGCCATGCTTACTTTGCCAGCCACCATGATGTTCAGCAGCCGTGTTGGGGGGTGAAGGAGAGGCTCAGCCTCCTTGCTGCACAGAGCTTTAGGTGGTTGTCCATTCAGTGCTACCAGTTCATCCCCAGGGCACAGACGAGCATCCCTTTGGGAAAAGGAGAAAGGCACCTGCTTGCACATCATTCCACAACGATCAGTGTGACACAGTGGTGCCACATGGCTCACCCACTGAGGAACTGGCTGCAATCCCTCCTTTGCTTTGGGCAGAGCTACCATGAGATGGCTTGAGGAGTGGTGCACCCTGTCCCCTTCTAGGTTTATTTCCTGTTCCTCTTCTCTTCTGCTCGCTCCTGGTGATCAGTGGCTGCCTTTGCATGCACGCCTGACAGCCAGGCAAAATACTGCCCTGCTCTCACCACCTTGCCTCTGCAAGTGGATCACGGACTATGCCCTTTTCTCTCTGTCAGGAAACACAGCTCACTCTGCTTTCCAGTGGGCTGGTTGGGCTGGTGACATCCCCCATGGCCCTGTAAGAGGGCAACTAGGAAAATTTGCAAACGTGATGTTCTGTACAATCTTTCCTTCTTCCAAGTTGGATTTCTTAGTGTAATTGAGAACCATCTGATCCCTAGATGGGCACAATTTTCTTTCTCTAGACTCTTGATCTCTCTCTCCAACTGGAAGCATTGTAAGAAATAGTTCCCAAACCCTGCTCTGAAACTATGCTTCAAGGCACAGCCTGTCCCAGGAAGGTGGTCATGCACAGTCCATGCAGACAAATGGCTCCCTACTAAGGACTCCACGTGTACAGTACCTGCTAGCTGCACCTCCAGCAGGCATGGGGCTGCTTGTGAACCCTTTCCATAGCAATGCACACTTCGGAGTCCTGGACAGCTTGATTCCTGAGCTGCTGTTCCCTGTGCTTGTACACAGCCTGCAGATGCAACTGTCCTGGTTCAGAAAAGGAAAAGGTGCATGAAAGAGAATGTACCAAGGACATAAAAAGGCTCAGCTGTAAGTAACTTTTAAAGTGATACAGAAAATATTCTTGGGATTAGGACCACAGTGCCTCCAGGTAGGACAGGAACAGGCCTTTAACACCACAGTTTGGAAAGAGTAATTGTACCAGAGAGTCAGTGTTTAAAGAGTTGTTTTCCTCAGGGCTTCAGTGGCTGCCAGCTTGCAGAGGGATGTATTACAATCAAATGCCTCTCTCCACAGAAGGGAAGAGAACAGAAAATAGGCTCTTCATAGTGACTGCATACATAGTTGCCTGTGCTAACTACTATAAGAAAGAAAGGGAGGAAAACAAATGTGTGCCAGGAAAGGAAATACTTTGGAAAACAGAAAAGGCCTGAAGGGAAAATAAAGTGTACACAAAACACTGGGAGCTCCACCCCTGTGATGTGGGAGCAGGGGAGCAGAGAGACTGCGACAGTGGAAGATTCTTTGTCCACTCCAGACTGGTTGAGGTTGCTGCAGTCTGTGTGCTGCATCTGGAGGACTAACTGCAAGCACATTTTTAACAGCTATGAATCATTAACATATGGCCAAAGAGAAAGAGTGTCATGAGTCATGAGTAAGTAAAGCAAAGACTGGAGTGACAAAGCACGTGAGGGACAACACATTTGTCTGGGAAACACACAGCACAAATGTGTGAACGCTTAAAAATTCTAGGAGATGAGGAGAGCTGGAAAGTTAACACACAATTGCTTTTTCATTTGCTTAGCAATTCTCCTAATTCAAGTTTTCACTCAAGCTGCTCCCTTCTGAACCCACCTCCTCTGCCCTCGCCAGCCTCTCCATACTCCACAAAGTGAAAAGGGCTCTCAGTGTATCCTGGATCCAGGCTTGTTCCCAAGAGATTTGTATGACTGAGGAACAGATTTCTGAAGGGGAGGCAAATTTCATATGTTAGGACAGGCCACAAAATACAGCAGTGGTCAACTGTCTGTATTGCTCCAGGGTCCCCTGGTCACAGTGGCATGAACTAATTCCAGTAATGTGCAGTGTTCTGACAGCAGAAGGAAAGCTGTGTAGCCACCTTTCCCACCATCAGCAGGGCTTCATTTCTGCCCTGAGCAGAGTTAGAACCTGTAAGCCTTTCCATGCCCATCAGTGGGGATCACAGCAGACCTGTCTGACAGCAAACACAATCCCCAGATTTACAGTGATGTCAACAGAGGTCATTCTCTTCCAGGCTCCCAGTCTGAAAGCTGCCAGAGTAAACCTAAGGCTGTGAATCAGTGAATAAATGACTGAGGCTGGTGCCCTGGTCTCACCACAGGCTGGGTTCAGTATGCTATGGATACTTGTCTTGCCTGCCTCATTAGCCCTGTGGCTTTGCTGGCATTCCAGGTTGTCTGCCATCAGTAAGGAATGGCTGGATTTCACGAAGCCTCCCTTGTCCATGAAGAGTGCTTCTAGTGAGTAAGTGTATGAGCAGGGGCAGGAATCTATTTTAAACCAGTTTGTTTGAATCCCAACATTAGTTTTGGAGCTTCTGCATTTACTTTTTACCCAAGGTAAATAACTTGGCCAATACATACTTGTGGTCAGGACTATACTACCTTCCTTTCGGTCTTACAGCATGCTTTGAAGGTTTTGGCACAGTAACAAAATAAAGGTTAGAATTCTAATGTCTTAAGATTTCTGATCTTGAGTAGCAAAAAATGTGAGCTGCCTTTTTTTGTTTGTTTGCATTGGCCTTTTATGTTAGGGATCAGGAAGATCTTATGGGCCAGATCCTGCAAGCATCCATGAAACTCACAGTTTTCAGCAGGGTAGTGTCCTGCTTTTTAAACAGGAGACCTGTGATCTAGATGGAGATTAAGGGTGGGAAATTATTCTGCCAGTTGGCTAAGGATTTTGAAACATCTGTCAAAGAATAATTGTATTATATATAGTGGTTTTTAAAAGCCATTTCCCTTGGTTTCTGTAGCCAGAATTGAAGTTTGGACTTACCAACTTCTCAGGAGCCCATACTCTTGTGCACTGCTCCTTTGAAATATCTATAAATCCTCTCACAGACACTGTTCGGACACACACAGAACTTTGCAGAGCTGTTCATTTTGTCCTTGATTTTGATTTAATGGAAGGCCTTCTCGTGAAGAACTCATCACTGTGAAGAGCACAGTTGTGCTTATGCCCTTCCTATAACTCATTCACAGCTGCTCTGTTCTTAGTGTTTATGGAAATCTTCATCATTAGTTGTCCAAAAGTGTCTTGGCTCTCATCAGTTTCACAGGGCATCACTGAGTGGGTTTGGCTCAGAGGTTTTTTCATTGCAGCCCCATGTAAATCCTCTGGGGCAAATATTCCAGTTTGTCCAATGGGACACATGCCAGGCTGGAAATTCTGGGTTATATTGGGACATGCATGTGAAATGACACCACATAAAAACTGGTATGGATATTCTTTCCAAAATCAATAAGCTGCATGCACTTAGTGAGAAGGAAAGTAGAGGTTAAATCCATTGTACACTGCAGACAAACCTTGGGAACAGCATTTGTTTACATCTGTAGTCATCTTACCAAGCTGGGCCACGTTTCAAAGAAGCTCTGTGTGTCAGTAGCTTTTGCAAGTCCCTTATGGGAGTTACTTAAAAAAAAAATAAAAATAAGAATGGCTGGGCTGTGGGGGTGTGTGGCAGATATCTGTGTGCTGTCAGCATCTGCACTTCTTTGGGTCCTGGCTATAGATCCCCATATTCACATCCAAGTGATTGCAACACAACAGAAATGAATAAAAGCTGTTCTCTAGAGAAAAGGAAAAAAAAAGCAACATTTGACCATTTCATGTGCCAGCAGTCAGTTGGCTTTGGGTTTTGTTCTGTAACATCTTTGATTTCCTCTCTCACTCATTAATTTATGTACAGAAATACTGCTGATGGCCCCAAGAGTAAAAACAGCATTTACTTTTCATCCTCCTCCTTTTTGAAGCATCCTGCTTGTTTCAAAAGGTGATTTATAGTGCTGAGAATTTGCTAGAATGAGGTTGTCAGGTTTGGTGTGTGGGCAGGTGGAGTCCAGGTCAACCCTGCCTACTCGTTGTTAGAACATCTACTGAAATGCATGTTGCTGACAGTGAATAAAATCTCTTTGTTTTTGCAAGGGCTTTGCTTCCAAGCACTTCAGGACTCTGAGGAGAGTTGTATCTGCGTTGTAATGTCCGCTCTGTGCTGAGGAAACAAAATGAAGGAAGTCTGTGGGAGTGTTGGCAATGGATTCTGAGCAAATGCCGCCTTTAAAGTGAACCTGTTTGGCTGAAAGATGAAAAGCAAAGATGGAGTTCCAGAGCCTTTTGGAATGCATTTTTGTCACAGGTGAGAGTGGATTAATTGTTTGTGTGTTTAGTTCTGGAAAGTAATTTGCACATCTAGGCCAGTTCTCTCCTCCTGCTCCCTTTGGGCTTGTTTTGTCACATAAGCTCTGAGGATGTCTTCCATCTGCCATTTAAAAGCCTTCTTTTGCCTTCATGCTTGCATTAGGCATTTCTAGCCTGGAGTCCCATCTCAAAACATCTAATCCCAGATGTTGTTTAGAAAGAAGGGTAACTATGGCATCTATGGAAAACTGAAGAACCTTTGTGCCCTCAGCACAAGACACAGTGGTTAGATTTTCTGAACTCAAGTCTTATACAAGGCTAGTTCAAGTGTTATACAAGGCTAGTTCAAGTGAGGTCTTTGCCTCACTTCGCCAAGCATATGACAATGAGCTGATTGACTGCTGGTTTAAAAAAAGAAAATAAAGCAAAGCAAACCAATCTGACAACAGTGCAGTAATGACTTTAAACATTTAGCTTTTCTGCCCCTTCTGACTGTGAAGTGACTGGGATTTCCAAGTGGTGGGTTGAGTCTTCTTCAACAAGCATTTTGTTTCTGCGTCACTTCTGCCAGAGAAAGGGCCAGAGTCTCTCTGGCATTAAGCTGCTGTGACTCCACCAGTTCTGACATTTCCTAGCCAGTGCCTTGGTCTTTTCAAAATATTTACAGTAGATGTAATTCATTTTCCCAGCAGCATATTCCCTCTGCAATTAATAAAATGGCAGAAGCTAGAAAGCCTTTGGATGATGCAAGAAGCAGGGCACAGGATTAAGGTTCAGCCATGGACAAAAAAACATCTGTCTCATCAGATGTTACAGATGGACCTTTCCACTCTCACCTGGCTTTTGGTCTGTCTTCCTGGGAGCCTTTACCTTAGCCCACATTTTGCAGCACCCACAGCAGCCTTTTTTCCCAGCTTGCTCTGGGGATAACATGGCCCTGATGCCACAAAAGCAAGAAGGCTGGGAAAGCAGAAGGAACAAGGAGGAAAAGGGAGGACACATAAATGTCTAAAGAAATGCAGTCTCCTCTTCTGGCTTTGTTTTTGGTCCTGCCCATAGGCTCATGTTTGAGACATTACAGTCTGCTGCTGTAACACTTGTCCTGGTCCCAAGGGGCCAGCTAAGTTGGGTTTGCATGAAGATGGATTAATAAAAATACATTCTGGTGAGGGAGGAAATCAGCCTTTTTCTTTTTCCCCTCTTGAGGCAGAGGGTCAGGGACCAAAGTAAACATGGAGAAGTTTCTAGAACTGAGTGGAGCCATGCAGTCAGATGAGCTTGGATCCAATGTTTGCACAGTCAGCCCTTCCCCTGCTGAGTTTGTTCTAGATGTTTTTTCAGCCCTGCTACCAGACCCTCTGGCTGGTGCAGGGGAGAGGTAATGGAACACTTCTTGAAGCAGGCTTTAACACCCAGCACAGACTGCTGCTCTCTGAAGAACCAGAGCTGATAGTGTCTAGTCCTGTCCGTTCCTCCTATAACTGGCATAGATTCAGACTTTGTAATGACATGAGCAGGCAAGCTCATCCTTCACAGCTCCTGCTGCATCAGTGCACAAAGTATTAGACACTGCTGACATTTTTTGTTGTTTTCTTTTCCTTTCAGGCCACCTGGAAACTGCTGACTCTGTGAGAAGCCAGCTGTCAAGGAGATCTGACATCTGTGCTCTGGCTTTCTAGATCTGCCTGTACCAGACAAAGCACACCTCTGGAGAAGAAATTCACAGAGAGCATTAAATCACAAAGGACTTTTAAAGACTCTCCTCTCCTTCCCTATGACAGCAAAACTGTCAGGGTTCAGTTCTGTGGGAGCTGTTAACACCTTCAGAGTCATGCTTTGGGCTGTGCAGGCACTGGGAAGCAGAAGAAGAGTGGAATATCCTCAGCAGCACCGCAGAAGGAATGGAACCAATTTTCTTGAACAAAGACAAGGATCCTTCAGGTCTGAGTCACACATGGTGGACTTCTGCTGTCATTTGCAGAGAGTGAGTGTCATGCTGGGACTGCAAACATGTTTGTTGTCTTCTTTCTTAAAGAGAAAGCTTAAGCCACATGTTTGTTGTCTTCTTTCTTAAACGGAGAGCTTAAGCCACATGTTTGTTGTCTTCTTTCTTAAAGGGAGAGCTTAAGCCTCATGTTTGTTGTCTTCTTTCTTAAAGAGAGAGCTTAAGCCACATGTTTGTTTTCTTCTTTCTTAAAGAGAGAGCTTAAGCCACATGTTTGTTGTCTTCTTCCTTAAAGGGAGAGCTTAAGCCTTCTGACACATGGTACAGGAAGATTGTTCTGATCAGCTTGTGCCATGTGGGAGACAGAGATCACTGCTTTCTAAACACAGGGCAAAGCCTCAGCAAGAGTAGTGCCAGGATAAGGTCATTGTAGCTGTCACCAAATTTCATCCAATTTAGCATTCTGAGAGAAAGCTTTTAAGAATCACTCACTGATCCATGACTCTGAAAGGTGAGGATGATTTGCAAAGAGCATCTAGAGAGGTTTATATTGCTCCAGGAGAGCCCTGGAGAAGGAATTTAATGTACCCATTGTTCACTGGGGCACTAAACAACCCAAATGCTGCTCTAAGGAACTCTGATGCCTGTGTCACCATCCACCCAGGCTCCTGACCCATCCTGTTCAGTGACACTAACACTGCAGCCTAAGGGTGGATTTCTACCCTTGGCAGTTCTATTTATCTGTGCAGTGGCATTAGTTGAGAGACTTACTCTGTTCCCAAGATCCCTGTTGGAACTGCTTGCCAGCTATAATAGAAGATGATCTAAACTTACAGCCTTCAGTCAGATACTGAGTAGTTTCACATGGATAGGGATCACAAAGGTTACTTGAGCCCTGCATATTTTGGAGGTATGCAAGCAAGTAGATGGGCAACTGAGACAAGGAAAAAAAGTGCTGCAGCTCTGTTAATAAAGAGGGGAGAGTCCACAGAAGCCATCTCCTCCTTGGCTCACAGAAGGAAATCAGCAGAGTGCCTAAGGACTCCTTCCAAAGGAGAGGAGGCAATGTGGTTTCACAGGTGACCAAGGATACTCTGGGACCTGGGTCAGTGCCACCTATTTATGTTTTCTGTCAGAATGTAATAGAAAGTTGCTTTGGAATTGTCCTTGTGCTGGGACCCTGCCAGAAGCTGAAACACCTCACAGCAGAACCCTGTCCTGCTGCAGTGTTTGCAGTCCTGAGCCGAATGCAAGAAATTCCAGGAGCAGGAGACTCTGAACTTGTGGTACCACTGTGCCACTGTTAAGACACAGAAGTCTAATTTTAGCTAATTTCTACTGAAGTTATGTCAAATAAAATAGAGCAGATTAGAAATACTGTAGGTGAGAGGGACCAATCCTTTCACAGAAGCCACTACCTGCAGAAGTAAAAGCTGTAGAACAAGGGGGGTGCCAGGAGGACACAGGCTGTGTTAAAAGACATGGCATACTCTCAGTGAAGTCCCTTTGACACATCACATCAACAGGTAGAGAGAAAGTGGAAAATTTGAATGCCACTGAAAGGGAGCATTCTAAAGGCATGGGAAATACATTGCCCAGGATGAAAAATGGTTCAGTTTGTTAGGGGTAGCACAATTACTTCCTGATTAAAGAATAAGGGTGTCATAAGAAGTTATCTAGGAAAAAGTCACACCCCTGGTGGGTTTAGAGCCATCACTGATCAGGAAGAACATCTTCCTGCTGAATCTCCTGTGCCTGCCATAGTATTAATACCATTCATACTTGCATGGCTTGTGAGATCTCATGGGCTCACACTTTACAAATGCACTTTATTCAGCTGATAACAGAAGACTCTCACTGTAGTACTGAACTGCAGGTAGAAGACACCAGCGGTGCTCTGAATCCACCCAGAGCAGCCTGGCACTCACCGAGTGCAGCACAACATCAGCAGCAGAGTGCAACAGCACGGCAGGGAAGCTAATACATTCCCATGCTGTTTACACAGGGCAAGGAGACTACAGGCTTGCAGGCTCTGAAAAGCCAAGCAGAATGCTGTGCTCCTGAGGAATATCTAGGAACTGTTGCAGTGGGGAAGGTCACAGCACACCGCACTCAGCTGCCTACCTTGGTGAGTAACTTTCTCCTCATGTTGTTGCAGTTCTTGTTTGCTGCCGCTTTGGGCTGGACCATGCTGGGGATCACACGTGCAGGGTCGGGTGGGCTCTCTTCTGTCTCTGATGTGTATGGCAGTGGTGTTCTAGCACAGCAGTCAAAGTCCCCTTGACTCCAGCTGGTAGAGATCTCCAAGGGATCAGGGCACTTCTCGTCAGGACTTGAGCCGTCGTCGCTGGTTTTGGCGTTGCACAGGATGAGTGATCTCGAGAGGGAGCGAAACTTTCTTGACTTCCTGTTCCCAGCACTGCTCTTTCCATCCATCTTCAGAGAGCTGCTGGTGCTGCTCTTTTTCCTCTCGTGCTCCCATTTATGTGGCATCATGCTTTCAACAGCTTTCTCTGCTTCTCTGGTGCTAAATAGCCTCCAGGAAAGGAAATATAAAAAGTAAGTTGTAATATACCCTACTTTCTCCCACTTAATAACCTACACTACTGAAAAGCTCTAATGAATAAATCAAATCAACAGAGCCTCTCAGTCTGCTCACAGCCACGTGATATCTCATGACTTGCTAATTCTGTTTCTGTGGAGTGCTCTACCAAATTCTCCTTCACCTTTTCATTCTCTTCCCATGCTCTCCAAGCACAATGGAGTGCTTTTAATAAATGTTTTTGATGCTTGCATTGTTCTGCTTCCTTTAGGCTCCTGCTGAATCTGCATGTTGAAATCCCAGATTGAGAGGGAAGATACTTTAAAAGCATTATCCTGTCCTCCTAACACTATTTGGAAAGAGGAAGCTCCTTCTGAAGTTTGATTCGTGAAACCACTATAATTCCAAGAAGATTAATCCAATTGTGCAGGTTAAGTTCTCTGTCTGGTATATCAGATTTGTAAGAGGTTTAGCAAAAGTAGAACTCAGCCATCAGAGAGTGAGGAATGTTAGGCTGCTATAAAACCCCTGCCTTTGCACTCCAGAACCCACTTAAGGCCATGCATTTAACAGCAACAGAGAGATCCAGTGAAGCACTTAAGATGTGAATATCTGATTAGGGATTGAACTCTATAAAGGCATACAGCTCCAATACATCCATCAATAAGTGTCCCATTACAGAAATGGCTTGTTTCAGCCTGTGATTCAGCATAAAAACTTGAGAGAAAATGGAGAAAATGCTATAAAATCCGAGTGTGACAAAGTTACTCATCTTGTAAAATGAGAAAAGTGCAGCTTTGTTTAACCCTTTCCTTTTTATCTCAGAAAAGGCTTTCTAGAAATATTTTGGTAGGTGTGTGCCAGGGCTGAAAATTCAGCAAGAGGAAGTCTAAATTTCTATGATGATGTTCATTACACAAACTTTTCTGTTCTCTTCACGGTACCTAGCTGGTTAATGCATGTTGAAACTAAAGGATGTGCATGAATCAAAGAGGCTGCAGGTGTTGTACATAACATTGGAAATCAGTGTAACTTCAAAGGCACTTCTCAGGGATGCCACTGAGAGAAAAACTTTGTGCATTGTGCTCTGAGCTGAGTAGCTGAGTTTGGTTTGGGGTCTTTGCATCTCTGAAGAACTAGGCAGATATGTTTGCACTTTGCACCCAGAGTAAGGCATGAGCTCTTATTTCTCTAGGTTTGATCCCTCCTCCTGCACTATGCAGAGAACCTGATTTTCAGAGCCTCCATGCAGTGATCAATTTTGAAATACAGAGATGAAAAGTGCTATGAATTACATTAGAACAATAATTTTGGGAACTGAAGTAGCTGGTGATGGGTGTAAGTCAGCATCACAAGTGAGCAATTTTTTGTGTGGTTTTGTTGATTAGTTGAAAGCTGACTGACACTTAACCCTACTAAAATGTAAAGACCTTCAGTGTTTGAAGATTTTGGTTGTTTCTTTCTTTCTTTTAAAAAATACACTTTTAAATGGCTTGGTAAACCTAAAGCATTACCCTACCATAGTGTGTATGAACTTAATTGAAACCTTTGAGTTGGGAAATCCCAGTGTACTAGAGAATTAATCTTGTGAAGCTTGCTGTTGCTTTCCCTGTTTGTCTGAAGGTCAGTAAAAATGCCATCTAGATCTGACTGTGGAGCTGAAAAAGCAATAGGATGGGCAGAATGAGGAGGAAGATCTCCCCTCAGCACCTGGGTAGGAAGCAACAGCTATGTGCTGAAGGTGTGTGCAATGTGCATCACTTGAAAGTCTGCAAGAGAGACTGGTGCTCCTTCTGTGACACTGGCAACTGCTGTTGGACACCAGCAATAAGAAGGTCAGAAACAAGCCTGAGCTGCACATTCAGACTCCTGTCAGGGGGGAGGTCGTGCAATTAGAAGAAACAGCACTGTTCATTCAGGGATTTCAATGCTGTGCAAACATTACCTGTGCTCTTACTTCCCCAAAGAGAAAGAATTTAAAAACAGTTATTAAAAGCACATGGATAAGCAGAGGACTTGATAGCTTAATGGTCAGAATACAGCTCTCTGGAGAGCAGCGTGTTTAGAATGAAGGCTGGAAAGATTCAGAAGCCCTTTCTTGCTCTGCTTGAAGCTGCTGAGCTTAAGGGAGCACTGCCTTCAGTGCTAAGTGCTCCAAGAGGTCCCTCTCTTTGCCAAGAGCCTGGGATGCAGAGAACAGCTAAGTACCTCTTAAAACACTGAAGGAAATGGCACTCTGAGGGTGTTCAGCTATCACACCCCCTGCCATGCTTCTGAGAGATTTTACCTTACCCCAGAGAACATCTCCTCTGCCCTGCTGCCACAGCCATCTTCTCCTCCCCCACCCCCGCCAGGGCTCCATCAGTTCAAAAAACAAATTTAACCCTGAATGACTTACCTAAGGTCTCAAAGCAAGCCAGTGGCTGAGGAGAAAATAAACCCAGCAGACCTGAAGACTTCCAGTTAAATGCTTGCTCTTGCTCTAAATATTAGACCACAGCCCAAGCCTTAACTAAGGCAACATCCTTTCCAGACCTGGTGATTCAGGGTTGCATAAATGACAGAAACACAGGAGATACCAAACCCAGAGTCTATAAGATTTCCAGTTAAGATATCCAGAAATATTACTTTACACAGCAAACAGTATTGCAAGAGTCAAACTTTAGGATTCTTCTCCATCTTCCACCAAATTTTACTCAAGGTATTGGTAGTATGGACAGTTACTTCAAAGACAATTCTCCAAAGGATTCATCCTCTCCTCCAGTGCTCTCAGTGCTTGTCATTTTCTCTTGCCATTCTTATACCTTCAGCACGCCCGATGGAAGCTCTCTGTGGTTTCTAATGCAAACCAAATGTTCTTTCTCACTCTCTTTTTTTTTTTTTTAGCCTCTCCAAGATTTATTTTTCCAGCTTTAAGTCTAAAAAGCTCTCACTCACTCTGTCTTCTGAAAACAAAATAGCTGGTCTGAGCCGTGCCCATTTTGGTTCACATTTTTGGTTGGACATTAAACTCAGCATTTACAAGATGCAAATAATTTGGTGTAGCTCCCAGCCTGGATGCAAATGTGCTGCTGTTACCCAGACAGTAGGAGAAGAGAGAACTTTTCTTTGCTAGCAAGGACAAGATGAGTTTTACATTACCAAGTGCTAACAGCGTGATATCTTGCATCCTATTTTTAATCTACATCTTGTGATCTTTGTCAGATTCATTACTGAGCAGTACTGTTAGCACTGAACTCTTGCAGATGTCTAGGATTTCCAGGCAGCAGGAAAAGAGCTTCAGATTTGGAAGCTTCCTAAGAGCGAGCGAGAAACTCTTCAAGAGTTGAATTTACCGTTAAAAAAAAAAAAGGCAAAAAATTACCAAAAAAAAAAAAAAACAACCCCATCTGATTGTAAAAAAAATAACATTTGAAAAGGAAGAACTTACAAGAGCGAGGCAGGCAAACCTGAGTGCTGCAGAGGGCTGCTGCTCTTCATAGGCCTTGCAAAAAAAAAAAAAAAAAGACAGAGGGAATAATTGGAAACACGCTCAGCTGGCGCCACGTGACGTGGTCCTGCTCCCAGCTTGGAACCCAGCTATTGTTTCCTCATTGAAGGGAATGTCAGCAAGGAGAGACAAACAAAGCCATGGGATGTGCAGGGCTGGGGAAGCTGCTCCCAGCAGGCTCCCAGCTAAGGGGGCAAGGCCATCTAAGGAGCTTGTGTCATTTGGGTTTTGCCCCTCGCTTTCTGGTCCTAGGAGTGGCTGTGTTAAACACCTGGGGGAGATGGGGGGCATGGGACAGCCAGAATCTGTACTAGGATTTCCTGCTGCAGGCTGAGATGGCAAGCATACTTCTGGTAAGTTTAGCAAGTATTTTAAACATGGAGCTAGAAAGAATTTCATAGACCACTTCTGCTCCAGGAGCAAAACATAGGAGAAGCCACCTCCAAATACCAAGCCCTCTTGCTGCCCACCAGGAAATGGCATGGGGCCCTTTAGCCTAGCAGTTCTGAAATGCTCTCTCCTTTTTGAGCTAGAGTGCAACTTTGTGATCCAACCTGATCAAGGACTCAGAAAATCCTTGCATTTTTTTTTTCATAGAGCACCTGGGAAACAAGAACCATGCCATGGATTCTCAACTACCTCAGCTACAGCCTTCATTTGCTGCCAAGCAGATGGTCCACACCATGTTCTACTACTGGGTGAGTCCCCCACAAGACACTGCTGGAGCTGCACCCACCCTCAGCTGTGGGAGCAGGCAGCCACCTTTCTGCCATGTTCCCAGGCACACTTAGCTGGTTTTCCTCAATCACTCAGATCATTGTGTTCAGTGCCCACATGCCAGGTCTCACTTCTGCTCACATTGACAAGTAAGTCTTGCTGCAGAACCCTGCTTTCTCTCAATGAATGTGTGGTCAGATAAACAGGGAGTTTGGAAACCCAAAATAAATGTCCCCTAGGAAAAAGAATCGTCTCTGTTAGCTTACTGAAACAGCCTGGCCTCTGGGGTGGTCTCACAAACTAGAAATCCTTTCCATTTCAGGAGAATGTAAACAGGAACCTGAATTTTACTCTGAGCCCTCTCTGGTCATGTAAATGGTCAACAAGGGAGTGCTCAGACACATGCTGCCTGCTGTGTTCTGTGGCTCGAAGGTCCTTATTGGTCTGTCACTAACCTCACAAAACAAAGAGAGAGAAATGCTAAACTGTGAAGACAAGAATCAGCCCCCATGGTAATGGTGTAGGGACTGGGAGACAAAAGGAAGATGAGATCTCTGCTTTGTACACTGCCCACAGGAGCCCCCAAATGCTCTGCCCCACAGGAAATGGCCAATCTCTGTTTCAAAAGCTTACAAAAAGAAGTTAATTCGAGAGTGTTTTCCTGACAATTAAGTTTCCAGGCTATTAGTTCCCCAAAGGAAATCTGGTGTAAAGAGCATGGTTTTAACCTGGATCAGTGGATGAAATAAACGTGGGACATTACCCAGCTCTTCAATTCTCATCTTGTAGAACCACCAGCAGCTTTCCTGGAAAGGAGGAGAAATAGGGAGCTAGCTTTCTGTTTTGGGGAAGACAGTGGCCTTGGACATAAAATGGAGGTTTATAGCACTGGAAATGTAAAAATGAACTACCCATGAGGAAGCAAAGCAACCTAATGTTTACCATTGAACTGCCTGGCACTGTAACAGACACATGTTTTTGTTTAGCAGTAGAGAAGTCATTCACACACGATCCCAACAGCTCCTAAGTTTTGATCCAAACTGATTGAGCTGGAAGCTCAGAGGCATTGGAGAGCTTTTTTTATTCCTTCCCATTGTCACATGCTATTGCATTTCCTGAGTAGGGGCTGAATGCTGTAGCCCCTAAGCCACAGGGAGTTTCGTTCATTCAGAGCCTGGACTTCTGCCAGGGCCAGCAGCAGAAACATAAATATCACAAGGAAAGGCTGGTTTGTTCACGTTGTTTCACTCTAACCTTTTGCAGTTTTTTCCATCTTCTCTGTGCAGTAATTGTTCAGTGCCCAGTGGTGAACAGAAAAGCAGGATTTTAGAGGCCATAAGGAAAAGGAGCAGGAGAAAACCTCTGCTGTGCCTGCCATCTTACACTAACCATATGCTTTGATATTGGATACTGTGGTCAGTCTTCATCACTTAGCTCAAAGGTGTTGTACCAGGAGGAGGGCAAAGACTGGAATTTTGTATCAAAAGATTGTAATGTGGACTCTCCTTTGCAGAAAGGAGCTGCATCAATAAAGGTTTATGAGATAGTAGGAACTGTAAGGAAAATCAGTTGGGTTTCTTTACTGCCTTCTCATATGAGAGACAGGCAAAGAAGAATGCAATAAAATGCAGAGTTCAAACAAATAAAAGGAAGTACCTGAAACCTGAGGCACAATGTGTGGAACAGAAAGATAGCATGAGCACTTTGAAGTTAGCTCCTTTGTCTTTGATTTTAGTGGGACAGAGATTTCTCCTCAAGAGCTGAGTAGATGAAAATCTGTAGTTAAAGGCAATAGCATGCAGAAGAGGCAGCAGTCCTTGCTCCAGGATAGAAGTCAAGCAGACGCACTCACACCTCTGCAATAGGATGGGGTCCTGGTTACATACATGGTAACTTCTCTGACACCTGGGGTTGGTGTCTGTTGGAGGTGGGAAAAGGAAATAGAGGAGCCACTGAATTTATTTGTTTAGGACAGTTCTTCTCCTTTGTCTAAAATCAGAATGTGTCTGGAACCATAGCAGATATAGGAGCTGAGCCCTCTTTTCCTCAAATTATTTTCTGTATCCAAAGGTTTGGATTCTAGAGGACAAATAGGCAGACTACCCAGGCCTAAATATTTAGCCTGTTGCTACTGGTGATAACCTTTTCCAAAAAGGAGAATATAACTTTAAGCAGAACATTAATACTGGGCAAAGCAAATCTAAGTGATGATGGAACTTAGCCCTAGTCCTGATCCCCACCCAGCTCCAAATACTGCTTGTGTTAGTAGGGAAGAAAGCCAATAATTTGGAGTGCTCTAGTTTTTGTCCTGTCCTTACATTGCTCAGCACACTAATGAATTCATTTTACCTTAATCAGTCAGTTTAATCAACCTTAATCAACAGTTTTCACATGTTGCCATATTTCAGACAACAGTTGTGTTGCACAGGACAATCCAGCCCCTTACTGTGCTGCTGCTAAGCCAGGATTGGATTAGTCACCTCTGTCTTGGGTTTCACAACCCTCTCTCTGCCCTGCCCTGCCATCCCTCCAAACATAGCAACATGGCATGGTGAGTCACCCTATAAACACAGTCACATCAGCAGTCTCCTGACAGCAACAGGGTTACCTTTATGAAAAGAATCAAGGGAGATTGCTTTCAGGAAGAGTTTCTTCTGAGTCCCTTCTTGCTAGGATTAGGCTGGCCCCCGAGGCTTTGTGTGCTCCACTGCTATTGGAGGGGAATAGTCCTGGATAGTCCTGGTTCAGCAGAAGCTGCAGCTGCCCCATAATGGATGAGTATGGCACTATGGCAAGCAGAGAAAGCTATTCCCAATTTCTTTTATCACTTGCTGCCTAACTTTTGCCAGGAAGCAATTTTCCCCCCCTTTTTCTACAGGTTAAGTGAATCCTGTGTGATGCAGCTGTAATGTACCCATTTTTGACTCCCACGAAGCCTTTGGTTCCAAGAGCATCCAGAGGCAGTGAGTTTCATGTGTTACATAAAAATTTACTTCCTTGTAATTGTTTTCAATTCACTGCCTCTAAGATTTGTTCAGATCTCTGTAGAACCCTTTTTTCCTGTACTGGTCATCCTCTATCTTCTACACACTTTTCTGCCCCTCCCTTCTCAGCTCCATGCTGCTTTCATGTGTTTAGACATCCTCCTTTTCCTTTAGATCCTTTTTTTAGAAGTCCACAGCCTCTGGTGAACTTTATTACCTGGCTATAATGGTATCCAGCTCTGCAGCCTCCTGGTCTATTTTCTAGTGAATTGCCTTCCTGTGAGTTAATAAAGGATCCTGGATCCTATCTTCCCATGGCGTGCACTTGTGCTCTGCTTGACTGCAAACTTCAGCCTGGTGTCCATAGTTGTGGCAGTGCCTTGGAGATAAGCTGTAAAATATTGCTTATATAGTGCCATGGAAGAGAGGCTAAGACTAAACATGTGCCAAGCAAAAAGTACTTTTGCCTGATCTTGAGAACATATTCTGGAGCTCTGGTTAGACTGCTTTACTGTGTGCATGCTAAGAATAGTTACTGTATGCATACTCTGCTTTGCTGACACAACAAGCAGCCCACATGTGATTAAAAACCTCCAGCACTAGCAGTGTGAGGGACATGGACTGTGGTGGTGGTGAGGCACAGCACTCACTGCCCTTCTGGCAGTGCTGTGACCTGTGTTTGTTATTTCAGTACTGCTGTACTGGCTATAGGGACTGTGTGAGAGATCTTGTCGAGCTCATGAAACACCACAGGGCATTTGTGTCAGCTGTGGAGTTACTAAGTGTATGCTGCTAAAGAAAATGTCCATCAGCTTGTTTTTAAAGCCAGTGACCAATACACAGTTTATCATTTGCTGCAGCACCACAGTACAGCCATTATGTGAGCTTCCCTAGATGGTCTCATTCTAATTTAAAACAAATATTTTTAAAAGTCATGACTTTACCTCTTCTTTCCCATTTCCAGTCACATAATGTTCCTTTTTCATCTGACTTTGCATTCCTTTTGATTTATACTCCCTTGAACTGCAGGCTGACATAAGGGGCCCTTTAGATTGAATGAAAGGAGAATTATCAGTTGCCAGGATGATGATTTATCAGGAAAAGGGCAAAAGAGAAAACTTACTCTACATACAAAAATCATATGAAAATGGTCTCTGAATTTTCCAGTATAAAAGGGGCATTTAGCCCTGTCTGCCTTTACTTTTGCATCTGTTGGATTCTGCCATGCCTATTGCTACTGATCTCTCCTTTGCTCCTTGAACAGCCAGATATGAACCAATGACCTCACTGAAAAGATGACAAGATTTGGTCCCTCTGAGCACCAGAGGCATAACTTGCTCTATGTTTTACACTGTGATGGAGGCACCACTTTGTACAGCAACCTGATCTCGGTCTCAGTGGAGTCATGGGATTGTCTTTTAGCACAGATGGTGGTGGTGCTCCTGCCTTGATTGCTGTGTTTGTTGCTTTGGTTTGGGTGGGTTTGGGTTTTTTGGGGTGGTGTGTCATGGAGTTCTTTCAGTGTGGGGTTTTTTTTTGGTTTAAGTTTGTCTGGGTTTGGGTTGTTTTGTTTTTTTTTTTTTTTTTTTTCCTAATTAGCGTTGTCAGTGGTTGATGAGGAATTATGCAAACTCTTCTCTTGGATGTCTGTGTCTGGATAAGATGTCTTTACCACATTGATAGGTGCAGTTGTCATTTCAACTGCAAGGCTTTAGCAGAAGCTTCTTCTGAGTATTTGTCGTTCCTGTTGCCTGGCAGAGGCAAAGCTACTTAATACAAACTGCTGCTTAGTTCTGCACTGAGCAAGGCTTGGGGACCCTTCAGGTTTCTGCTGCTTTACTTTATCTTTAAGGCTGTGGCAATCAGAATGAAGCTGAGGGGATGGTTAAGTGTGGTGCTGAAGATAACAGTATAAAGCTCCTGTGGTAGATCTCTTGCTCTGAAGTCCTACAGTACTGTGGCTTCTAATGCTAATGCAATGCACACCATGTCTGTTACTCACTGGCACTGTCAACAGCCAGGGGAGACTAGATTATTTCACAGCTTCCTGAGTCAAGCAGTGTGATCTGGCACAGAAAATAGCTGTCTGGTGAGGCACAAATGCAATGCTCCTGGTGCTTCAATAGATCCGGTGATACCCTGCTCATAAATGTGCTAGGTGGTGCTGGAGGCAGCTGCAGCATCCTAAACAGTCTATTCTTGATTCTATGATTCTATGATTCTTTGGGACATGACTTTTCATCCATGGTTTGAAATCAGCCTACACCTAGAGAAGTATCTAATGTTAAATAGCTTGGAGCTAGTGACTGAGAGATCTCAGCTGAGGATTCCTGATCTTGGGGTTTGGTTTTCCTACTGAATTGCGAGTTTCAGGACCAGAAGTTGTTCTAATTAGCTAGTCTAATTAGCCTGTCAAAGTGAAAGATTTAACTTGTCATTCCTGTTCTGATGGGATAACTTTTCCTCCAGCTAAAGGATAGCTTTTAAAATAAGCACTAAATTTGACTGAACAGACATTGTTCCACCAGCCCTGAAACTTTGCCCTGCCCTCAGAGGTTGTTTAGTGAAGGAAACAATTAACACCGACTCTCAGAACACAGTAAGAACTCGCTGCTGGCAAGCAACGATGTCCTGCACCAACCCATCTTGCATTATGTAGCATCTGTAACACATGAAGTTTATTCCATATCATAAGGCATGTGAGTTCTATGTCGTGCTGTAACACAGACAGCAGAGAGAATATCTTACAACAGCACTGGGTGAATAAAAGCAGCAGAATACATCCCCAGTGTTCTCCAACGGTAAAGAGCTGTGAAAGTGATGTGGATGCTGTCAGCTGCTGGGTCAGCCATCCAGCGCAAACTGAAGCAATCTGACAGCACCCCAGCTCGATGCCATCCTTTCAGAAGGCACAGGTGGTACAGTGGAGGAATAGGGACTGCTGGTCCCCATCTCCACCCTGACAGCAAGCCCCCTGCAGAGGGGCAGCAAAGGGGTGCTCCAGCAGCCTCTGCGCTGTGTCCCCCAGGGGGCTGATGGCAGGAGGTGAGTGCTCAGCTCGGGCCAGCCCCCCAGCACCTGAGGTTACAGCACAGAGAAGGGCTCAGCAATAGGGGGATGCTGTGCCAGCCTGCAGGGCTTTTCTGCGGGCTCACACTGCATGAATCAGGTACTAACGAGGCTCATAAGAAAGGTTACTGTTAAGTGAATGCTGCACTAATAACGCTGGCAAGGTTTCAGGTCTACAGATGTTATTTATAGGAGATGACTGAACAAATACGGATCCCTTTTGAGGCTGAGACTGGAGCAACTGACAGACTTCCTGTATAGGCTAATTCACACTGAGAGTCGAGTAGAGTGCCTTTGGATGGCTTGCTTGGAGCTGTGCTCTGTATTAGGTAATCATATTAATGTTTAATTTTAAAATAGTTTGGAAGTATGTGTGTGTTTTCAGAGGATTAGGTACTGCCCCTGTCCAGTTCTCACAGAGAAAGGCATTTTTCTGCATTGCTTCTTTAAAGAAAAATAAAATATTTGAGGAGTATAGTAGGCAGTTACACAGCAGGGCTGGAATGAGTAGCAAGGTTAAAAACAATTCTGGGAAAAAAATGATGGGAAAGATATTTAAAAAAAAATTTAAAAAGATCATAAATCCTTTCCTGTCCACCTGGTTTGGAAATCAATTAATTTCTCTTACTTATGAAGATTAATTGCCAGTAAAAGAGATTTTGTTGGTTTAAAATGATTTTGAGTAATGAAACCTTTTAGTAATGGTTTTATTTCTTCTTTGCCTCTTATAATATTGCAGTTTAGAGAGGCCTTCAAAACTGAAGAAAGCTGTGACCTGACAAAAGTCTCTGGTCCACTCTAATGGCTTTTATGTGTGTCAGAAGAAATAGGAGGAATATTACAGAGCAAACCAGAAGTCTCCTAAGCTAAGGCACTTCCATACAGAGCATCTATTTTAAGTCATAATGCAGCTTACTGAACAGTAACTTCCTATCAATGTCTCACCTCATTTAAAAGCAAACAGCTGTGGCAGCGAAGAGGAGAACAAAACCTTCTAGCTCACCTTTTATCTGTTTGCTCTCCTTTTTCAAGCTCTCAAAGCAGTCAGAAATGACACATAGTGACAAGCAGAAAGAGCTCCCTGTGTGATGCCTGAAACATTTGCTACACAAATATCACTTACCATGGCCACGAATCCTCTGGGCTGAGCCCACTCCTACCATGCCTTCTTAGGTCTGAAACACGCAGCAGGGTCAGCTCCCAGGGCGTTCAGCGCTTGACAAAATCCCAAACGCAGTGCAACTCCACAGTGTTTGGGTGTTGGGCTGCAAGTGCTGAGCATTCAAAGTGCCTGCTCAGTGTCACAACTTTTCCTCTGCAGAAAATGCCTTGTGATTTGCCAGCAGATCTTTAATGCCTCAGATTGGGTATTTCCAGCTGCCGCCCTCCTCGCTAGGCAGATGTGTATAACAGAGATGTTATTGCACTGAATCAACCCCTCAGGTCCTAACCCTTTTCCTGCACCACAAACAGCAATGGAAAACCTCAGGCTTTCCTTCTGGACTTTTCACTGACTTGTGCCTGTTGTGAAGAAGCAAAACACAACTAGGTCCGAGGGCTTAATATAGGGAGAAGGTGTTAAAAAGCTTTAGATCATCTCAGTGTTCCTCTTTGCTGCAGCTCATTGGTTCACTGGCTGGGTCTGTGTTTATGTAGTTGCATGGTACAAATACAACACCTCGACTTCTCGCCCAAAGTTGAAATGATTCATTTATTACTTTTTTACCCACACCACCCCCACATAAAGGGGAAAAAAAAAAAAAANAACAGGAGAAGAAAGAAAACACACAGTGCTCATTTAACCCCAGTGAGTGAAAACGCCTTTCATAAGGGCTGCCAGGGCTCTGGGAGGTTTTTCTTTGGTGAATAAAGTCTGTGTAGCGGAGGGAAGAGTTTTGTCTGAGGATGGCAGGAGTCAGGCTCAAGCAATCAGATGTAAACTAGGATCCTTTTGCTGTGTGAAAATTAGATAACAGGCAAGGGGATGCAAATGCTGCTCAGATCAAATCCCTTGGGAGAGGATTCGTTGTTTTGGGGACGTGTGTGGAGGCAGGAGGAGTGAGGAGGTATTTTTGTGGGGTTTTGTAAGACTCTGCTGGTGTTTTGCTCTCTGAAATGGCATCACTGGTCAACACTGATTTATGGCTTTTTGTGAGGAAATTACCCTAAACAGATCAGTTGTAGGCTTTCCATCTTCTGGGTGCTTAGAAATATTAATTACATGTTATAGCCACAGAGGGGAAAGCAGGAGCAAAATCATGAGTGATGGCCATAGTGAGAAGTGGAAAACACTCTGTTTCTGCTCTGTTTCTTTTCCTGTCCTGGAGACAATGGGGCTGCAGGATAAATCACTGATCCACAGGAGGTATCACCTCTGATTTCTGATACTGGCTGTGGATCCCATCACTGTGAGGAAGAGGGGATTACAATGAGTAACCCTCGTCCTCCTGCCTGTGCCCCAGCCATGATGTTAGTACCTGTAGCACAGCTCTGATGGGACAGAGTGGCTCTGCCTTTGTTCATCATCCTCTCCAGATGGGTATAGACTTAATCAGATTGTAGCCCTAACAGCTTGTTCAGGACCACAGCTGGAATCAGCATGTCTAGACTAGAACTGATTTATTCCTGGATCTCAGACCGGTGTGCATGCTACTATTCCATATGCTTCCTGTTAGAGAGGCAATGATGCCATTTCACAGCACAGCCTTCTCTTTTTGCCTCCCCTTTTTATTGAAATTAGTATTTATTCTGCTTCTGGAGGGAAATATCCTGCCCCTGCTCCGGACAAGACCATTGCCAGTTCTACTGGAAGGGAGCGAACCTCCAGACCAACAAAATAAAGTTCACAAAGGAAACCGTTAAATTTTCTGAGTGCCTTCACTGTCACAGAAAATGCTAAACACATTGGTAAGTTATATAAAACTGCCTCACTTCATATTTTCCCCTCCTGGTTTCACAGCCCAGAACAGTAAAAAGACCTGGTGACATTTCTAGGCTTTCAGGAGTTTAGTAATAAAAATAAAAACCCTCAGTAGAAAACAACACTCCACACCCTCCCACCGCTGGGCAAATTAGCTTCCTATTTCCCTTACTTATCCTCAGACTAAACAATGTTAAATGTACAAATCTGACAGCTATTTATAGGAAACCTCCTACCCAAGGCACCACAGTGGCTGGCTGTTTACCATTGTCCATAAGGATGAGAACAGCTTTCAACAGGCATGGCAAGGATAGGAGAGAAGCCTCCTGCCCTAAGTGATGATGCACTGGGGCATGCTGCAGCCCTGGGCTGGGTGGTGTGCCAGTGTTCCTCTGCTGGCAGCTAACCTCTGGTTGTAGTTCTCATTTATCATGAACAGGAATGGGTAATGCCCACAGCAGCATGCACTTCCATCAGTGCTTTCCAGGACATGGGAAATGGCCTTTGTTGCAGGTACAATGGAATGGGTGTCCAACAGGGCTGCTAATCCTGCCAGCAGGCACTGCAGGAACAAAGCTGCTGAGCTCTGCCTGCCAGGAGGGGAAATCAGGCTAAATCTCACCTGTGCAGCGGAGCAGTAACTTATGGGAGACTGCAAGCAGCAGAAGTTATGACAGTCTCACAGTATATCAGAGGTTGGAAGGGACCTTCAGAGATCGTCAGGTCCAACCCCCCTGCCAGAGCAGGATCACCTAGGGTAGTCTGCACAGGAATGCATCCAGGTGGGTTTTGAAAGTTGTAGAGAAGGGGACTCCACAATCCCCCTGGGGAGCCTGTTCCAGGGCTCTGTCACCCTCACTGTAAAGAAGTTTCTCCTCATTGTTGAGGTGAAATCTTCTATGTTCTAGCTTGAACCCATTGTTCCTTGTCCTATCACTGTGACACTGTGAACAGGTAGTTCAGATGTAAGTGCAGGACATGAGGGGAAGGGATTAGAGGAGGAAAGGTTTCATGTTAGGGTGCTAGGCAGGATTTGAGGAAGTGAGTGAAGATTGAATAGAAGGTGCTGGGTGCAGGCATCAGCTGAGCCTAAGCTGGGTAAGACGTGTGCTGGATTGGGTCCTGCAGACTGGGCTCAGGGGAGAGCAGGGGCTGGGGTTTGGGTGAGGAAGTAACCTTTTCACTTTTGCTCTGGAGCAGCAGGAGAATTCCATTCAGGCCTTGTGCTCACAAGGAGCTTGTGTGCAGCATCACTGCCATTTTGAATCCATTCATCTCAGTAAATATGACAAAGGTCAGTGACATCTACTCTCCCTGTTTGCAAACTGCTGAACTGAGAGCAGAGAAGCTGCTTAAGGAGGAACCAAACCACTTGGTCTGAAGGATGTCATGATTCTGACACCCTTTCAAAGTCTTTCACTTTATAGAAGTTTATATATGCCCCTAAATCCCTTGTAACTCCCTTTTCCAGATGATTCCTATTTCTTTTCAGATAAGGACGGTAAAACAAGCTAATGTTAAACTGAAGAATGCTTTCCTGATGTGTTTTGTGACACTGTTATTATTTCCAGTCTTATTCTCCAATCCATCTTTAACACAGCCTGACATCTTGTTTGCTTTTTTGACCACTACTGTGCAGCTGAGCTGAAGTTTCCATGAAGCTGTCCACAGGAACGCCTGGATCCTTCTCTTGAGTGATTTGCAAGCCATCACCATGTGTGAATAGTTCAGATTGTTCCTTGCAGCCCAGGGTACTTCACACTTACCTGCACTGCACTCCAGGGCCCTTCCTGTAGGCTCCTGTTGGTTTTTACAGTTGTGGCTGTAACCATCACATATCCTTTGTTGCTGTTGCTGTCTCTGCTCTTGGGTGCTTGCTTTGCAGATGAACAGCAACCATATTAAATTAACCTCATTTTTGGTCTTGGGAGGTTTTGGGACCTCTGCTTGTTAATATGCTTCCTAGGTGAAAATAACCATGAACTTTATTGTTAGGTCTTCTACTTTCTGGGTCTCAATATCTGTCTTCTCTACTCTCAAATATCTTATGCCATTTAAAATATACACCTGGGAAATATCTCTAAAATAACACTTTCATCCATTATTGGAATGTCTTTGTTAAAGAATTTCATGGCAATTGGCTGTTACAGACAGTTATGGCCCCTGCATGGACAAGTGCAGCTGTACCTAAAGGCAGCATTTATCTAGAGCAGCAGGATGGTGGGAGCAAGAAAGCTGCCATTGCTCTGGAGGAAGCAGCTTCTGCTGGTCCCATGCTGCTCAAAGGAAAATGAGAATGAGAGGGGAGTAGAAGGATGCAGATCCAGCTAGCCCCAGGCCACCCACCCTCACTTGAAAAATGGATGCATGTGACATAAAGCACCCAGGAGGAACAGCATCCTTACTGGTGAAGAAAGCATTAACAGAGCCTCTCTGTCCAGTTATGGCATCCACTCTTTTTAGTACAGATGTTAACATGGTGGGAAGAGTTCAGAAAACAGTTCTAAGATGTCTGAGGGGTGTATTTTGCAATAAGAAACTAAAGAATTTAGTTTATTTTCTTCTAGCAGATGGCTGCAGTGTGATTTCTTTACTGTCTGCGTACAGAGCTTCGTGAGACAGAAAACAGAGGACTGGGATGTGGAGGCAGAACTATGGCTAAATGAAGTTCATCATTAAGGTAATTGGAAGTTCCTGGAATGTTTATCCTGCTCTAAGCAATTTACCACAGCACTGCTCAGGACACAGTGGCTGATCTCATTCCAACAGTTAATGCTCTCATAAACAATTCTGGGAGCTGCATTTCAGTTTAGCTCTTTCTTTCCACAGCCAGTCTAGCCATCCTCCTCTTGCAGAAAGGTCCTGGGCTGGGAGGATGTAGTGTAGCACAATCAGGTAAAAGAGGCTCACCTCACTAATGGTTTGTTTGCTTTACTTAAGTGAAGCTATTAATTGCAGCTTATTAGGCTTTGCCTTGACTGTACTCAACATGCAAACATTTGCTAGACTGATGAATGTTGAGAGGTGAACCCAGCACACTTTTCTTTCCAAACCAATGGGTTTATCATGCCAGGATCCTTTTTCAGTAACAGGAACTGTATGAGGCAAACTGGTTTTAAGTGTGATAAAGGTTTCTACTTTTTCATCTCTACAATAACCTTGCAAGTGAACTTTTTAAACTGGGATGAACAAGGGAGAGAAGTATCAACAAAAAACTTCACAGGCTATTACTGAAGGACAAAACTGTGGCTGCATTTGGCTGGAAATCCTAGAGATGATCATTGTGTGTGTCTGTGGGGAAGATAACCTACATTCTCATGCAGCATCTCAAGGGCATTGAATTCTCCACAAGGACAGGCAGCTCTGCATGTTTAAATACATTTGGAATAGCTTTAGTTTGTGATCTTTTTCTCTAGAATTTTGTTTTCCTTTTTTTTTTTTNATGTCTTTTCCAAATTCTAGGAACTCCTCTCACTGCCTATCAATTCACTTTCAGCTTGGCTGTCCCACCCTCAGGAAACCTGTCTCGGCCAACATTGCTGTTGAGCTGCAGGTGCTGAATCTTCTCCTGGGGGCAGTTGTACAGGAGGGTTGTGCTCACTCAGTCCCACTGCTGCTCTGGGGGAAACTGCTGCCCTGCTTCAGCTTGTTGGTAAGTTCTCTTTGGCAGAATTGCTTCAAGTTTGTTTTCGGAAGTCGTTATTGTGCATTTAAACCAATCCTGACACCTTTCTTCACAATACAAACCCTGTGCTACTGCAGAAAACCCAAAGCTGCTATAGGTTACATGGGCTGACCAAAAAAAAAACCAACATCTGCCACTTGTTGGCTTCTGTGTTAACATTTGCCTTCTACAAACAAACGGCCAATGGTTGTGTTGTGGTGCAGGCCAGGCTTGTGGTGTAAATCGCCCGTGCCTCAGTTCTTGCCCTGATGAATGAACTTTCTGTTCTCAGAAAGAATTGCCTGGATGAAAAGGTTACACACAGCAGCCACGCAGGGCAAATGGTTACTCCCCAAATCCTTGTTAAGCCAGCTGTCCAGAGAGCAGGAATTTGTGTTGGTGTTTCTGGATGCTGCATAAAGCCCAGCGGTCAGTAGCAACCAGGCGCTAGTCCCAGAGTGTGACACTATTTACAGTCAATCAGCACTTAAGGACAGCATTCCATGACTGCCTAGCATGGTACCATCCGTGGGGGTGTGAATTAGCATGGGACAGGGGGAAATGGTGAATGAGAAGCCCTTCTGGAAGCACCACAATTTGCAATGAGCAGTGAGAACAACAAGCTGTGTTGTATTGAAGGTCAGAGTCTGCCATTCTTGAGAGAGCTGCACAGATCCCTTCTTAAACAAGTTGTCATTTGTGTTTGAAAAAGGAATGTGGGGAAAAGAGAACAGGTCCAGAGGGGGTTGGTCTGGATAAACTGATAACATAACCAAAACTGATGACTTCACTTGGTGCCATGGTTTAGATAGTCATGAGGTTTAGGGTGACAGGTTGGACTCGATGATCTTTTGAGGTCTCTTCCAACCTTCTTGATTCTGTGATTCTATGATTCATTAATTCAGCCTGTGAAATCTGGTGCCACCTGAGAGCAAATACAGCAGACAAATGTTATGGGCTGTTCTAGAATGCCCAGACACTTAAGAACAATGGGAACATGTTCTGTGTTGTTCTTAGGAGTGCCTAATGAACATCCACAAAACACTTGCTGCTGCCCTCCTTTGGGAAAGAGTTGTGGCCACCGAGCAGGGAGGGAGGCAATGCACCGATGTGACAAATGTGAGGTGAAAACGCAGGCAACAGAAGTATGAAAAAGTGCAGAACAGAAAACTACTGCCTGTAGCAGCCAGGGAAATGGAAAGAGTTGTGCCTGTCTTTGAAAAGGTGACTGGAGAGACAAGGTTCAGCCATAGGGAAGCTTTGGCCTGGGCAGACTCTTCGCTTTTCGTCTCTGTGTGTGTGCAGGCAGAGAGCACCAATCCACTTCAGTTTGTGTATCTGTCTCATTGCAGGGCAAAATGTGGCTCTATCTGGCACATCTTGGGTGTTCTGGCTCAGCTGGTGCTGCCAAACCTGTCAGCAAAAAGGCTGGAAAAGCTGAGGAACCTTCAACTTTTCCCCAAACATCTGCTTAGTAGTTTCTTCAGGATAGAGCAAAGGCAGAAAGCCCAGGCAAGAGGAGTGGTAAGAAACCAGGGAGAAAGGACATCAGTGACTGGTGTGGATTTCACAAACTGTTGTGCTGAATCTTTCAGAGACCCTCTAGTGGCAATCCCTGCTAGCTGCCATTGCTAGCAGGTTTTCCCCATAAAGGAAAAACAACTCAAACTTTAAGGCTTTGCTCATTCCCTAGTTTTTAGCTTTTGTTTTGCTTACAGATGTTTTTATGAATGCTATGGGTAACATTTTCAAAACCAGCTAACTACCATTTTTTGAAGTGATTTTCCCAGTCAGAAGATCTCCTAAAGCATGCACAACCCAATTCCTAACAGTTTTTGTGTGAACAAGCTGCAGAAGAAACTCTTCGGTTTCTCAGTCCTGGGGTCACTCTTGGAAATGGGACTTGTGCTAACAGCTGGTGAGGTATTTTTAACTGGGATGCTATGCTAAATAACTAAATATGTACATGAAAATAAATACTGCCACATAGGCTTCTTATTCCCCTCTGTGGGTTTGTCAGCCCCACAGGGACAGCAGCATGGTTTGTAGGCTCTTCTCCTAGCAACTCCTGTTAGCATCCCAATCCCTTGGGCAGCTGCACCTACATACCTCACACCAAGAGTTTGCTCTTTGATGCTAGCTTGTGTGTTGATTTCACATGCCCATACCTCTGCTTACTTGTTTCAAGGCCTACTTCAATTTCTTTCCATCTTACAATCACTTTTATGCTGTTCCTGAGCTGCTTTGCTGTAGTTGTTCATATCTAGAACAACAACAAAAGAAAACCACGAAGAGAAGGTCCCTGCCTCAAGGAGCCCATAATGGAAACAAGAGCAGCATTACAGAAACATATGTGCTAGCTGGGCTGTAGCTGGATGGGCTGTTCAGTTTTGTTTTGACATACTGTATGAAGTAGCATCTAACAGATGCTGGGAAATTAGCCATCTCAGCTTCTCATGTAAACACACAGCAGAGATGCATGTGCATGAAATAATTCCACCCCTGAATGTGGGTATTAATGTCAGCAGGCATTTCGTAATCTTTGTCCTATTCTACTGCACTTAGAATGCTCCTTGACAAAAA
>VXBD01014941.1:277629-300522 GCA_013399975.1 Indicator maculatus
CCTCCCCTCTCCTCTCCTCTCCTTCTTCCCTTCCCTTCCCTTCCTACAAGCCCAGAAATGAAAAGGAAAAAAAAAAAAAAAGTCAATGGTTTCATTATTTACCTTCTGTACAAAATGTGGGGGAAAACCCCCAAACACAAAGCAGCCAAAGCAAAATGGGGGAGGGGTACCCCTTAGTCTTGATTGAAAGTTGTCCCTCTCATTCTAAGCACTGCTAACCCAGCATGCAAACCATGGGGCTGACATTGTCATGGCTTCTCACATCCCTGCTGCAGCAGCACACACCCAGCCCAGGTGACAGATCTCTGTACTCCTCCTCTTAGGCAGGGAATGCAGTAGTTAGTAGCAGATCCCCTTTTACAGCTTCCAAGATGAAATAAACCCAGTACAAAGGGGGGTACCTGTGCCTTGCCCCTCTGTGCTGTGCACAGGCAAGGAAATAAGGCAGCTCAAAAAGGGGGGAAAGACCTGGGACAAAGCCTAAAGCAGAACAGAATTAGAGGTGTAGCTGGCAAAACAACATAGAGATGTCCTAATTTCCATTTGTCTGCAATGTTACTTTGCATTTCACATCTGTATTTTTGTTTTGTGGCCCCCTTAGTTTAGTGTTCATCCATTAAAAAGTCTAAAGTGGTTCTGAAGAAGCAGCTATGGTTTTAAAAGCACATTTCACTTCCCCTCAAATTACAACAGACACACAAGATTCAGTATGGGTGAGTGATAAGATTTTTATAAGATCTTATCAAAATCACTCTCACCTGCCAGCTCCACCAGATTTTGTAGTGTTTGGATATTTTCTTCCCCCGCTGTGTGGAATTTCTCACTGTAATGTTCTCTGTGCCTTTTTTTCCTTTTTTTTTTTCTTTCCCTCAGATGTTTTATCCAGTTGCTAGCCCTGCACATGGCCTTCCCCTCTGATCATCTGTCTGAGCTCAAACAATACTGCATCAAGCACTGAGAAGAAAAACAGCTTCTGAAGGTACTGATCAGGGTGAGGGACCAGGGCCTGCTGTTGAGTGCTAGAAGAGCACTTTCTAACCACCACAAATCAGTAAGTCTGGCCAAGGTGACATGGCAGAGTGCAAAGGATGTGATGTGAAAGATGAGTTGGGAAAGCTGCAAGAGAGAGGGAACTGCAAAGGCAGATTTCAAACTGGACTGGTGGCACTGGTGTGTGAGTTACCCAGTTAGTTATAGAGCTTTTTCCTGGCTCTGAGTTTTCTGTTCCTCTTCTTTACTTCAGTGCTGTGCTGCTGACACCTGTACAGCAAAGTGTGCAGATGTGAGCTGTCTCTTGCCTCAGTTCTGTTAGCACAACACTAAATGTGAGCTAATGCACCCTGCTCCTCAGCAAGGATTAATGGCTCAGGCCAGCCTCATGCTAACAGCTTCTGAGCTGCCTGGGATGTGTGTTTATCTTCCCACAAGGTATTTGTGGAGCTATCCATCCTGGGTCTAATTTGGAACAAGCGTTAAAATCTTTCTTAATACATGGGTTTGCTTTTCATTGGTATATGGCAAAGTGCTTTGCAAATGAGGCCAGCATCACTGCCCATATTTCATCATAAGCAACACTAGGCCAAGCAAAATGCAGTGCCTGCCCTTAGCTGTGCAATGTTTGGGGCTGGAATATGGTTAAGACCTCCATTACTCTATCCACTGGACCACCTCATGTGTCTGGCTGGCAGCTGCAGGACTGTTCAGACTGTGCTAATATACAGTGCTATAGCCCTGTGTTTGTCAGTAAATGTCCACTGCAGCACATTCTATACAGCCTGGATTTTTTGTTCTAGTTTAACACCTACACAGTCAAAGCAGAATTAGTTTAATCTGCTGTAAAAAAAATGCAGCATTTTAATCTCTGTAAACCGGTGTAAGCAACAATGGTATCACACATCAGGTTTCATATTTTTATAAGGAAAATGAAAGAAAAAGCTCCTAAAGATAATCTGCTGTCAAATGTGTTTTGGTTACAAATTACTTCATGTTCCAATCAGTTCTAAGTCACAGAATCACAGAAACATTCAGGTTGGAAAAGACCAAGCCCAACTGATTACCTTACTCTACAAAGTTCACCCCTAAACTATATCTCCAAGCACCACATCCCAACGACCTCTAAACCCATCCAGGGTTGGTGACTCAACCACCTCCCTGGGGAGCCTATTCCCGTACCTGCCCACTCTTTCTGTGAAAAAAAAGCATTGTAATGTCCAGTCTAAACATACCCAGTTGTAGCTTGAAGCCATTCTCTCTTATCCTATTGCTAGTTACCCGTGGAAGAGACCAGCACCATCAACAAGTCAGTTGTATGCAGTACGCAGTCCCACGTTCTTCTGTCTACCTTTGTCGCTAACTAGGTTTTCCTCACGACATGACAAACCAGTGATGCGATCTCCCAGCCCAGAGTTCCTGCCTGATGTCACCTGGTCGGCTTGCGTTGCGCCGGGGACTCGCCCGGGTTTGAACGCTCGGGACGCGTTTGCAGCAGTAGTGACAGTCGTGCTGTGCGGCAAAGTGTGGCGCCATCGTGTGGACAATGTGGAGAAGTGCAAAAAACCAGGCTTTGAGGGGCACAAGTAGGGAACATCTTCGTGACTATATCGCGTGGTATATGATACGAGAAGTGTGCACAAATCTGTGGGTTTGTCCAGCAGGTCTAGGGAGGTTCTTCTGCCCCTCTACTCTGCCCCGGTGACACCACGCCTGGAATACTGTGTCCAGTTTTGGGCTCAGTTCAAGAGAGACAGGCAACTGCTGGAGAGAATCCAACAGAGAGCCACAAGGATGATTAGGGGACTTGAGCACCTCCTCTATGAAGAGAGACTGAGAGACCAGGGGCCGTTTAGTCTTGAGAAGGCTGAGGAGGGATCTGACCAATGTCTGTAAATATCTGAGGGGTGGATGTCAAGTGGAGGAGGCCAATCTCTTTGGTGGTGTGTAAGATAAACAACAGGTTCAAGCTTGAACATAGGAGATTTCACCTCAACATGAGGAAAAACTTCTTTACAGCGAGGATGATGGAGCACTGGAACAGGCTGCCCAGAGAGGTTGTGGACACATTGTGGATACATTCCTGGATGCCCCTAGGTGATTCTGCTTTGGCAGGAAGGTTGGACCTGGTGATCTCTGGAGGTCTCTTCCAACCTCTAATGTACTGTGATACTGTGAAACTGTATTAGCTAAGAACAAAAACTGATGCTGGACTCAGTTCATTCATCCTCTTTATTTTGCGACAATTCAGCCAGTCCTTTCCCATGAGCACAGACTGATCAACACAAACACACAAGTCTTCAAGCCCTCTACAGAAATTGATTTTTACTCAGCCAGTCTCTTCCACTTCTTTTGGAGTGTCTTCTCTTGTGAAAGTTTTGTAGGTTTGTTCTGGTAAAACTTGAGAAGTTTGATCTGGCCATTGTGAACACTGAAGCTCTTTGTAATCCCTCAGTGTTTTACTCAGACCCTCCCTGGCTTTGTGCTTTGGGGGCACAGTAAGAAATGGACCCTGTGTGCCTGTGGCTTTGCAAAGTGGATGCAATGGAACGTCCCCTATGAAGATTTTCTGTGGTGCTGTTTCAGCTTCCATATAAAGACAGGAACCCTATGAATTCATGACATCTATTTTCCACCTCTTTGCACCTCATGCTTGGTTGGTTTTGCTGTTTATAAAAATCTGAGTTCCATCTGGAATTTTTACCATTCTTAAGCCATTTTTTTCTGGTGTCTAATTAGGTAAGCACATAGACCACAATCTTTTTCTTGTGGGATGAACACTGTCTCATTCTTTTTCTATTTAGGCATCTATTTTCATGAAACTTGGAGGGGGGGGCTTAGTTTTCTTTAACAACTTTACTTTGCTGTGGAATTTGGTGGAAATGAGTACAAACTGAAAAATTCTGTGGGTGGGAGGCAAATGGAGTGTGATGATGCATAGAAAAGGCTGATAGAGGTCTCTAGTCTGTATCAGGTTCTTGAGCACTTGGCATTTAAATGTTTAGAATACATGGAAGAACTCAAATGATACCTTTTAAAATTGATTCCCATACACCAGAAGCCAATTTTGAGATAAAGAGACTTCACTTGTGATTTTTTTAGAGAATGGCATCACTGTGCTAAACAGAGTGTGAAGCAAGCTCACCAACTAACTTCCTTTCAGATGAACTTTAAATGTCAAAGTGTCTCATGGCAGCTTGCATGAGTTTGGGTTTCCATGTTTTGGAAACCACACTGAAACTGACACTGCTTTGGTTTTGAAGAACTGGTTAAATACCCTCTGAAAAACAGTAATTTAGTGAAAATATATTAGATTTCCTGGATTCTGACCTCTTTGGCCACCAGTGAAGGTGGAAATGGGAAAAGGAAGCATTCCACACAACATTGTGGATGTTGTGCATGGTTCATCCACTGTCATTAATTTTTGCCCATATTTGTGCAACCTTGAGGAGTTAATGAGATGATGCAGTATTACTAATGGTAGCTTTTCATTTCCATTTGTAAAGCAAACATGCCTAAAATTAAAATCTGAACAGAAAGCCAAGAATCAGAATCTCACCAAACCTCTGCTAGCTGTAGTCTGGGATATTTATATTCTATGCCTCTTCACAAAGCTCCTTTCTGATACCTCCTGGCTGAGGGTCAGGTCTGTTAAGCATTGAACCATCCCTATTGCTGGGGTTTCCTGTAACTATTTCCCAGTAATTCTTATCTTCTTCAGCTTTATGGGAGTCCAGGTAAGTGTGACAAACTACTTCATATTCTTTGCCAAAATAAGACCTGCAAAATCAAAGAAAAGGGGAAGGACAGAGGGAATTAATACAATTATACAGATATAGATACAAACCCAGCAAATCTGCACTATTGGTGAATTGTTCAAGGCTATCTCATGGTTTATTCAAAGCATTACCATGGACTTGCAAATATCAGACCCTTGCAAGCCACACTACAGCTGGATTTGGCTCTTTGGAACAATTTAGGAATGTGAAACCCCAGGGCAATGCCACTTCCCCACATTCAGAGCCAAAGCAGCTCCACCAGTATGAGGTGCTGCTACACCAGCTGCTTAGGTTCTCATCCCCATTTCTGACTGAGGAAGACTCTCTAGCTACTTAGTGACTGCTTCAGCCTCAAATTTTCAGACTGTTTCATCCTCAAAATCCAGGTACAAATTCCCAGACAGCTGACAGAAAAAACCCAAAACCACTCAGACTGAGCTGAAGTGCCTGCAACATCCCAGTGGCACCCATCACAGCCCAGACACAAGGGAAAGCAGGATGTGCATCCTGTGCTCTTTCCCATCTCCTCAGTGTGTCCCTACAGCACCTACCTTGCTCCTTAGAGTAGCTCCTGATGTTGGCACATCATTATGCCTGACCTTACCAGTTGTAAGTTATTCTTACCTTATCAAAAGTTGTATTCTTAGAACAGTTAGAACTTAGAACAACAAAAGTTTTATTCTTACCTTGTCCAAAAGTTCCTTGGAACAGCTAAGCTGCGGTTGGTGTGGCAATGAGTAATAATGATTTTAGAGTTTGCCTGGAAGGAAACAGAACCAAGGAGAGACACTTGACAGGTATTTTTGCACTGATTTTAATTCTTATTCAAATGAAATGCTGAGTGTAAGCCTGCATCACTTTGTATCACTCTGAGACTGCTGTATACTTACAGTGAGATATGAGGCAAGGGCTGGAGCACCTCTGCTAGAAGGATAGGCTGAGGGAGCTGGGGTTCTTCAGCCTGGAGAAGAGAAGACTGCAGAGGCACCTTAGAGCTGCCTTCCAGTACCTGAAGGGATCCTACAAGAAGGCTGCAGAGGGACTTTTACCTGAGGGTGTCTAGAGATATGACAAGGGAGAATGGTTTGAAGCTGAGGGAGAGCAAGATTAGACTGGAGCTTAGGAAAAAGTTCTTCAGTATGGGTGGTGAGACTCTGGAATAGGATGGTCAGGGAGGTTGTGGATGCCTCCTCCCTGGGGGTGTTGAAAGCCAGACTGGACGAGACCTTGAGCAGCTGAATCTAGTTGAGAGGTGTCCCTGCACATGGTGGGGAGGTTGGAGCAGATGACCTCACACTCGTTTATCAGAGCTGTGACTGAAGGATGTCTTTGTCAATCACCCAATTTTAATTGTGTTGATCAGTGAGCTGATTGATGTCCACGAGTCACAGTTGGAGGTTGGTAGAGGAGCAGCTGTATTTGTGAGATTTTGCTATACAGCCAGCACTGCAGGAAGGTTAGGAACTTTGTGGAACAGGAAAATACTGCTTAGTGTATTTACAAAAGATTGAAACCTGCATGTGGAAAAGCATCCACTTATCTAGATTGAGGAGTTATTAATTAATCACAGCTCCTAATACTGGAAATGGAATTTAGTGCTCAGAAGTCCTGAAAAGCAGATCCCAAGCACAGCATCCTCACAACATGACAATGTTGACCTCAAAAAAAATCTGATGAGTAAAACTGAGCAAACCCACCTAAAAATGACATAACAGTTACATATGCAGATGCTTTGGCTAAAGAGATTGGTCCTTCTCTCTCCCTCTTCCAAAAATCACAGGTCAGAACTTACATAAATAAGTTCTAAGTGCTCCACCACTGATTCAATTCAATCTTCATGACATTTTCTACAGCTTTAATTTCTTACAGGCACTGGAAATCCTTCGTGTTCGAGGCGCAGCTGTGGATCCCAGAAGGCAGCTTGCCAGCAAGTCAGGTAGGACATCTCCTCTGCCAGGAATACTTGCTGAAGGTGAGATTTTTTAGCAAATCTTAGAAATGATTTATGGTCACTTGCTAGATATAACTGTAAAGAAAAAAATATATGTGTTAAGTATATATATAGTATATATATATATAACTAAGTATATATATATATAACAGTATAAATATTAAAACCAAAAAAATGTAATAGTAAAAAATATTTTTAAACACATTTTTTGTTCTCTGCTCCTGAAAATTCCATCTGCCAAGCTGCAGCCACACATAGCAAACCCAAAACATAGCTTCCCTATCTTTGATAGGCTCATTCACTAGCTATTCTGTATGCAGACTAAGGAATCCCAACTTTACATTGAATTTACATTCCAGAGATTCTCTCTCACCCAAGTGGTGGCCAAGAGGGAAAATGTCTGCAAAGTTGTGGCAATTTCTTTTGAGTGTGTGCAACATGGAATGTGTTATTTGCTTCTAACTGGCAGAGGGAAGCAGCAACAACATTTAATAGACCTTTTCTTACAATGATAGTTTATTACTTCATATATCTACTAGAGACTTCACAATGAATGAAATCTTCTCATTTTGGATCTATGTAAAAAAAAAAAATCTTCTAATGATGAATTCTTTCATGATTCACAAGCTAATTTAAATTCCCTTTTTGCTTTTCTTTTTCTAACATCTCCTGTATCCAGTCCATCTGGCTGCCAGCCCCCTTGGCCTGCACACCTGATCTCAGGCCAGCTGCACAAAGGCTCTAAACAGGTATTGTTTATCTCAATTTATGAATGATTCTGAATCTGTCCTGGAAAGCTAAGGTGCTGAATCCCTGTACAGCTTTACTCATAGAGTAATTAAATGCACAGGATCAGTATGAGCTGCCATTGCCATTTGCAACTGTATTGCCTTACCATTTGGTCAGAAAAGCCTCCTGTTGTCCCAAGACTAAACTTTTGCCCAAATCTAATAGGTTCATCCACTGCACCTCCATCCACACTGTTAAGAATGTAAAAAGGGAATGGGAAAGAAAAAAAGAGCCATTCAAATGATCAGCTTTATTATTCTTTGCTGTTGTTGTTTAGATCTGATGTTTTATAAGAATACTAGGTGATATTGGGCCATGTTTGGTATTCTGCAGCTGAAACATGGTTGCAGTTTACCAAATGCTAGTGAATTCAGTGCTGTTTTCCCTTCTAAGCTGATTTAAACTTTCTTTGGAATGATTCACAGTAATAGGCAGAGAAGAATCAAGTTTAATGTGTGACCTGAGTTACAATCTCTTTCTTAAATGAATTAATCTAACTCAAATTCACTTGTATACTAGCAAGCTTCATCACATGTTTCTCACATTCAAACGATCAGCTTTATTATTCTTTGCTGTTGTTGTTATTGTTTGCTGTTGTTGTTTTGATCTGATGTTTTATAAGAATACTAAGTGATATTGGGCTATGTTTTGTATTCTGCAACTGAACCATGGCCTGCATTTTACCAAATGATAATGAACTCATTGCTTAAGTAAATTAATCTTACTCAAATTCACTTGTATACTAGCAAGCTTCATTGCATGTTTCTCACAAGTAGATACTGAAAGATAGAAGAGTAACTGAAAACAACTTACTGGATTAAAACCAACCAAACAAAAACAAAACAAAAGGTTCATAAAGGGCCAAACCTTAAAATATGAAAAGTATTTCGGCGCACAGGGTCCACACCCTTGACTGCGCTGACTCCGCTGGGGGCTCGCAGCGGTGCGGCCGAATAAAGGTAGCTGTCATCCAGGGGCACCGCCAGCGCCAGGCTGCCGCACGCCCCGGGGTCACGCTCCACCGGCGCCGCCGGGGCTGGGTTCAGCAGCAGCACGGCGTCTCCGAAGTGAACAAATCCGTCCTTGGATACTGACAGCTCTGTCTGAATTCAAACGTACAGAATGATCTCAACCTAATACCAGCTGTATTTTTCAGCACAGGAGATGCTTATCCCATAGTGTTCTTAACGCGTAAAGAACACTGGGCGTAGCAATGCCGTTCTGTGTGGAGACATAAAGGGTTGACACAATCTTCCTTAAGCATTACCTTCTGTAAAACATTCTCTTGCAGGCTGTTTATTTTCTGCACCAGAAGTTCTCCGCGTTCTCTCTTACGCATGAAGTCCTTCAGGCGCTCCTGCTTGCGGAGAGAGGGCGGACGCGTTAACCGGCGCCCCCAATCGCAGCTTTAAACCGAACCTAAAGCATTCGGGGGAGCTCCGGGAGGCGGAGGGATGGCAAGCGCGGCCGCCCGGCGCCTGGGGGCAGCGGGGTACAGCCGTACCTCCTCCAGCTGCGCCTCCTCTCTCCAGTTGCCGATGAGGACCCTGGGCCTGTGGCCAGCCATGGCTGCGCGGCGCCGCCGTCGCCATGGCGATTACCTGGCTCGCGATTGGCTAGCGCCTGCGGCGGCGGAGCGCAGCCGTGAGCGGGACGGAGCGGGGCGGGCTCTGCCCGAAAGCCGAGGGAGGGACGGGGAGGGGCGACGGTGGTGACGAGCGGGGGCAGCCCGGGGGGCGTAGTGTGGGAAGCGTTCACAGCACCTCAAGTAAGAGGCTGCAGCGCCGTGGGCGTGCCCGCGGGGTAGGGGTAGTGCCAGAACGGGCAGATGGGAGCGAGCCTCTCGAATTAGGGTACCCACCTGCCAGGCCGAGATGTAGCAGCAACAGGCGGTAGCAGGCACAAACGAGAACTTGCTGGTTTGCACAACCTGACAGCTCCTGGAACAGCTCTTGTTCTCCCCTGGGCCGGTTCGGCTGCGCCCTTTGTCTCCTCCTGCAGCCATGTGCTGAGAGGGCAGCAACTGGGCATCTGCCCCTCCTCACACCTGGCTGAGGGGATTCGGATTGCTTGGGGTGATGCTGACGCTTTTTCAGCAGCCATTGTAGGGGAAAGCACTTCTGTGCCTGGTCCAGCTGTACGATAGTACTGTTGCACAAGTGCAAGGTGCTGAAATTCTAGAATCTGAGCTGAGCTGCAGATTTAGCATGGGGCTTTCTTTACAGTCAAATGGCTTTTCCCACTCTGTACTAGTCAAGATGTATCATCTTAATGCAACAACTGAGCTCCTGACGTTAATTCTACAGTGTTGCTGCATATTGTCAATGGTAGACTTGTAGAATTATTTGGGTTGAAAGGAACCTTAAAGAGCATCTAACTCCACCCCTCCTGCCATGGACAGGGATACCTCCCACTAGACCAAGTTGCTCAAAGCTTCATCCAACCTGGCCTTGAACACTTCCAGGGATGGGACATCCACAGCTTCTAGGACTAGGGGGAATGGAACAAAGCTGGAAGCGGGGAGATTCAGACTGGACGTGAGGAAGAAGTTCTTCACCATGAGAGTGGTGAGACCCTGGAATGGGTTGCCCAGGGTTGAGGCCCCATCCCTGGAGGTGTTTAAGGCCAGGCTGGATGAGGCGCTGGCCAGCCTTGATCTAGTGTAAGGTGTCTCTGCCTGTGGCAGGGGGATTGGAACTAGATGATCCTTGTGGTCCCTTCCAACCCTGACTGATTCTATGATTCTCTGGGCACCCTGTTCTAGTGTCTCACCAGCCTCATGGGGAAGAACTTCTTCCTTTAATCTAGTCTGAGTGGTTGTATGAGGTGAATGTTTTGGTGACAAATACTTTAGTTTGTTGTTATTTTAGTTTTGAAACCTACTACACCAAGGCAGGCTCAGTATGCTGTTTGCTTCCCAGGCAGCTTAAGAGAGCAGTTTTCAGCGGTGGTGTAGAACCTTACACAGATACTTCTTTACAACAATCCCTTTACAACTCCAGTGGTATTCTTGCAGGCTTACTGTTGTAACGTTTCAGTGCTGCACAACTTAAAAAGCTTAACAGAAAATATTTTCTCGGCGGACAGTTGGGCTGCATGTTATCATCAGCCAGTTTTGACAACCAGTTACACTAAACTTCGTCCTTCTGCCTTTGTTTTCGTAAACCCAGAAGTCGTCGCACAAGAAGTTCCTCAGCACAGCGCAGCCCTTTGGAGCCCCAAACACAACCGTGCGGTACTCCAACAGCACCACCTCGTGGTCAGCTCAGCTTAGTGACGCTCTCCTGCCCCTAGCCCTGCCAGAACCAATCCTGGAATTAACTAAGACGGGGAAGAAATTTTGCTTATGTTGGCCCAATATCGAAAGCCAAACAAATTGTGGAATAATCAGATGTGATTTGATATCTGAAGTGTCTTCAGAAATCAAAAATGGATGTAATTAATTTCCTGTGTTGGCAGTAATTTCTATTTAGCACTGAAGAGGCATTCATGCTTTTCACAGAGCTAAGGTGTTGATTAGGCTGACTGGGTTAATCACAACCATATGCAAATGATAACACGGATTTAACACACTTTTGTTTATACTGCATCTGATATTGGAACCTAAACTATTTACTTTTGTTTCTCTCAATGTGCAATGTCTCGGAAGTTTCAAATCTCTTTTTTTTTTTTTTTCCTTTTGTTTCAGAATTAAATCAATATCCATTAATCAATCATTGTTATAAACCAATGTATTCTGCTCAGCTCTGTTATTAAGAAGACCTCATCCACTCTATCTTGCTGTGCATGTAGCTAATATATAGAATTCACTCTAAACTTGCATAGTTTTGTAGCCTTACGCACCATCTGGACTTAGTTACAGATTCTGATGCAATTATACAGAAAGAAGTATTTCTACTCAAAATGAAACTGTCTAAAGAAATATCTCCATACACCACTTAGTGGGTTTAGAGAATCATAGAATCATTTTGGCTGGAAAAGATCTTTAAGATCATCAAGTCCAGCCATCAGCCTTGTGTGTTATGCCTGTCCTTGTCACCTGCAAGGCTTTGCTTTCAGATTGCAGCATTCCATGCAAACAAACAAAAAGAGGTTTCTGTGAACGTGTTAGTAAAGGGAGCAGCTTTCCTGCAGGACAGGCTACAGGCCTGTTCAACTCTGCTCAGGTTCCTTTTGAGCAGATAAAATCTATGTTTACTCCTGACAGTTGTCTGCAGTATTGAATGGTGGTGAGGGAAGGCTGTACTTGTGAAAGAACGGGTCTGTGTTTTGTGTACACAGATTACCTGGGTTTAAAGATAGCTGTGGTTTACTGGAAACATTAGCATTGCCCTTCTCACCTTTAAGCCTTTGTTAAATCAAAATGACAGTCAGTGTGCTTCCAGAGACTTCTCCCTTACTGTTCTTTTCTCTTTTTCAGTGAAAGAGAACAAGGTGCCTGAGAAGATCCAAAGTACCATCCAGACCTGGCTGAGCCATGAGTTGGCATAAAGGGCTGGTTAGGTTCTTTACTGCCTTAAGATCCTCAGTAGCCTGTGAGATGGAGCGTGGTTAAAACACTTGACTGCAGAAGTGCACTGGTACCTGTCACTAGTACCGTGTCACAGTTTGATCAGATCTGAGAAAGGGCAAGCCCTGAATGGGTGTGAACATCAACATGAAGTCCAAGAAAAAGATATGTCATCCTCACTGAGGGGAAGTGGCAGGGCAGTAAGTTTCCTGTGATCTCTTCCACTCTTGTATCGTCTTATTTCATGGTGAAAAGCTGGGTTTTCACTCCTATGCCTGCTGCTTGTCAAGGTATGGATTTCTATTCATACTAAAAAAAAAAAAAAAATGCCGATAATGCTTCATCACATGCAGGCTGGATGAGAATATTTTTAATACCTGCATTTAATGGCTTGGGAAAGTATCTGTGTGGGGTTTTTCTCCTGATTTATTTTTTTCCTGCTGGAAATAACCAATGTGACCAGTTTGACTGACAACACAGACTAAGTGCACAGGAGTGAAGCATGTTCTCTGGGACAATTGATCTCCTTTCATTTTGTTATTTCACACTGAGATTATTCTGAGACATGCTATGAATCAGAGCACAGCTATCATTTATTTTTGCTGTTATTAGCTTTCTGGCTATTAAAATTATTAATCTGCTAGTTAATGATATAATTCAGTTTCTCATTCTAACCTATTCCCCAAACGCTGATCTGTTCACAGCACAGAAGGAATTCAGCAGTTTATAGGAAGAGCTTTAGGGATTGTTTTTCTGCCAGGTCCTTGTGCTGATGTCTCCCATTTTGGCTGTGAATTTCTGTGTGGAGTTTCCCTGTACTGCTTATGGCTGAGGAGCAATCAACCTGTCCATGCTATAGTAGTTTCTGAAATGTATTAAACCATTAAAGAGACCACAGGAAAGGGGAGCAGGACTCTCATGTGTTGTATTGGCAGTAAGTTTGCCACATAAGTAGGAAGACAAGTGGACATTTTCCTGATAGTAGATTTGGTTGAAGGCATCCAAAGCTGCTATGATTGCCTTTGTGGTTGTTTTATAACCAAAAGATTCTGCTAGAGAAAGAGAGAAGGGAGAGAGGATCATTTGCAATGTGTTTGGGGCCACCAAACACTTGCCTGTTAAAGTTTGGATCGAGTTATCCATAGCTCTCTGACATTTTCATTCTACTGTTCTCTAATTCAGTTTTGCAGAGAGATTGCCTTTATGAGAAACTGTTTTCCAATGGAACATTTTCTCCTCACATTGAGCTATTTTATCATGACTGAGCATGCTGCCTTTGTGAAGAGTTTCATCCTGGGCCTGGCTGACTCTTATTCAAGAGGTGTGCTTGAAAAACCCCTGGAACTCTGAACCTCTCAGGATGATGTTGTCATTTTCAGAGCAGTCACTTAAGAAAAGCATATAGAAATGTTAAAGTATGTCTCCAAGGAATAACCTTGCATTGTGCAAAGAGCTCTGGTTTCACTCTGAAGAAGCCAGAATGCTTTCATTTGTTAAGAAATAGCTCAGCTGAGTGTTTGCTAGACCAAGCAGAACCACTGTTAACCACGCTGTATTTTTGCTTTTCTTTATCTTCACACGTGCAGGATGCATAGCTACCTCCCAGGCAATTCAGAAATCCTGAGTTTGTTAAGCTATGGAGTTGTTTGTCCAAGGTGTCATGGTCAAAGCAATGAGACTGGCCATGCCACTGGCTAGGTGACAGTTTTATATCACATTTTCAGTATTTAATCTACATGGTATGATCTCAGCTGACTTCTTTTAAGTACTGCTTCCCCAGGACCTACTTGAAGAGATTCCTGGTGAGTGATGTTCCACCCTACTTCCAATATATGGAGTGCATTGCATTTGCTGAACTGCAAAGTTCTGTCCTCACCCACAGGCACTGACACAAAATCATTGTGGGTGAGGCGTGGTCCTGTTTATAATGGGTGGAAATCAGGTCACTGTCTCTCTTGTTTACTGATCTGTTTAAACATTGGTTTCCATGAATACTCATGCTTGAGATTCTGAAATTTGCTTTTTGCTAGCAATTTTTGTATAAAAAGTAAGAACATGATTGTCTGTTGGGAAAAAAAAGGCAAAAAAAGAAGAAAGGCCCAAACTCCATGACGTTAGCTGCCTGCCTCTGGGGGCTGTTCCAGCATGCAGTCCTGCAGTGTGAGCCCACAGCCCCTGAAAGAGAAAACCAACATCTCTGCATGACCTCTTCTGACCCCAGACCAGGTGTTTCCCCCCACTTCAGGGCCAGCTACACACAGTGCTTACTGCTGTCCTGGTTGCCCAGTGCAGCCTTGCCTGCTGCTCCTCCTTGCCTTCTGCTGTGAACTGCTGGTGTGCATCAGGCATGGCCCTGCTATCTTACTCCTTTCCTTTTGGATTCTGCTTCCCTTTGATGATAGTGCTAGGGCAGCAAACAGTCTGTTCCTTTAGTTTTCCATAGTGAAAATAAGTGCTTCAGTCTCCTGAAGGAGAGCAATGACAAAGGACATGAGAGATGTGGCAGCCCACCTGCAAACCTTTGCTAAATGTGGTTGGTAGGAGCTGCATCCCATTGAACCCACAGCAGAAGGGTATCTGTAAGAGTGAAGGTGCAGAGATAAAGAGATGGCAGAGATCAGAGCACGTGGGTTTTGTTCAGCTCAATCTATGTGTTACAGAAACTGAACTGCTGAGAAACAGGAACAGAAACTGGCTTAGGTATGTCTGCACAGAGCTTGAACCAGTTAAATAGCCCTGGCATAACAAAAAGGAGCACCATGAGGATCCTTTGTCCTGAGGGGGAAAGAACATGTGTATTGTAATTGTTTTGAACGTTTTCTGCCACCATGCTGCTATTTATGGCTGCAGTTTGGATGACCTTATTCTGGCACTGTGTTTCTATCAGACAGCACAGCCCACTGAAAATATTTTATATGTCTGAAGAGCCTGGCAGCTGTTCCAGTTTGAGACTCTGGACATTTTGGTATTTCTTTATTGGTATTGCTTAGTAAAACAGCACTTTTTAGTTGGCATTGTTCTCTGAGCTGCAGGAGAGAAAGAGTATTTCAGGGTGATGCTGAGGACTCAAGGGACAGAGCACTGGATGAGGCCTTGAGCAGTGAGACTAGTTGGGAGGTGTCCCTGCCCATGGCGGGGAGGTTGGAGCAGATGATCCTGGAGTCCCTTCCAACCTGAGCTGTTCTAGGATTTTCTGATTCTATGAAATTCTGATTCTGCTACTAACCTTGGCATTCAGATTCTGAATTCAGTTACTGCAATGCCCAGTGTGTGTGCTAGTGTCAGAGCAGCCATCCTCTGAACACCTCCTCTGGGGACAAATCACTTTCTTGCTGAAATAACTTTCAGGTTTTGGTGTTCTCCTGCTTGCTCTTCTCAGCGGAATGGAATGACACAGAATTGGCCATTTCCCTCCAAGTTTTACCTGAATTGCCCTGGAAAAAAAAAAAAAAAGAAAGAAAACGAAAAGAAAAAAAACCAAAACCAACCAACCAAAACCAACAAAAAAAAAAAAAAAAAAAAAAAAAAAAAAAAAAAAAAAAAACAAAAACCAACCAACCAAAAACAAAAAAAAAAAAAAAAAAAGGGGAAAAAAAAAAAAAGAAGCAACCCCTGGATCACTGTAAAAGCAAAGGAGGGGAAGCAGAATGTTTGTTCCCAGGGCCAGTACCTCGGCTGTGAGAGGAGAGCTGCCCTGCCGGTGTCCGCAGGGCTCGCCCAGCGCTCCACCAGAGGGGGTGTACTGCAAAGGCAGCGCTGGAGCTGCGCCGCTGGCGCAGGTGCAGGGAGCGCTAAGGTTCACTTCAGAAGGAGAGGTGTTTGAAATGTGTCACTTACCTGCAGCTTCCCTTCCTCCTTCAGCAGGGCCTCTGGCAGCAGAAAGCTGATTCCAGCAATACGTGCAGAACTAAGTAGGAAGGTATGGGTACGCTGTGAAGATCAAGGGCCGTGTGCATCGCCGTCGTTTAAGCCTTGAGAGCCCATCTAAGAGGGAGGAAGCAGACATCCAAATGAGCACACAGAGTTATCCTAACCCATACAATCTGTTCTTTTCCTACGTGGTCCTAAAAAACTCTCCTTTAATCTAGGTAGACGTTACTGAGGCGTAAGTAAGATCAAATAAATGCAGAAGTTTCAGGACTCTTTAGCTTTTTAACTGGTGCTTTCACATGGAAAGTGAAACCCCAATTATCTTTGAGCACCCTTAATCAGAAGTAACTGCAGGAAACAAGAAATGAAAGGACAAAGTTGGTGATGTAAGAACTAATGGCCCGTGGTCCGTGAGAGAAAAGCTAACAGAGTTTTCTTCTTGTTGCAGTACACCACTGCTGTGGAGGGGACTCAGATCTGTGTAAGATGAGTCCAAGAGGGAAGACAACTGCATTTCCCTCCATTGTATCTACTCTTTTGACATTCAGCATTGTTCTCTGTCTTACAGAAGCCATGTGGGGATGGAGCTCTCTCTGGAGAACAATCACTACCTCCACAAAGACCTTTTCAATCTCTGCTGATGCTGGCAGCAGCCTTTGCAGACAAGAGCAGCAGTGGTGCTTCACAGAAGCCTGCCCTGATTCCCCATGATGTAACAAGGTATGGAAACAATCCAAGAGGATCAGTTCTGAGACACATTTCTAAATGAAGGCAGTTGTGTGAGAATGCAAATCCCAAGGCTTAAGAGTACAAATGTGCAGGTATGGTGATGATTAAGGCTTTTATGTCAAAATATGGGTGAATGTGCCAAATATGAAGCATCAAAGAGCTGGATAAGTTATCAAAGAAGTTTCATATGGTAACTTGGACCACTTGTGCATGATATGACCTCCAGGAACCGAGGATGAATTCAGAGAGGAGAAAGCTGAAATATCCTTGGGAGACCAGCTAGATCTGAACACTGGCAGTAAGAAGAGAGGAAAAGTTTACCTTAGTTGATGGAGGAATAAATGGCATCCTTCTGATTCTTTCAGACTCAGGGCATGAAGGAAAAATCAGATCTGAGCATGTGGTCCTGGTTGACAAGGAACACAATGGTGTTAGCATGACACACAGGAAAGCTTTAGAACAAACAGAAATTTTCCATGTCGCCTGCTCTGTTTTCTTGCATTGTTCTGCTGCTCTCAAATTCCATTTTAGTTACTCTCAAGTTGTTTTATTCACTCATTTTGTTTCTTTTTCCTAATCCTGTATCTCATGGAATCCATCAAGGCTGCTTAGTCCCTTGAGAGTTCATGAGCACTCCAGATGAGATCCTACTCTTAGAGGCATTTTTTTCTGAGATGAACTCCTGCAGGTGCATGCTGAACACCCTACAGATTGCTGTTATTGTATCCATTATTTTTTTCAACCACTGCTCTCTTTTCTTTTCCTCTTGTGCCTGTTAGACCCTGTCTAAAATAGAGACCACAATAAAATCCAGGGACATAACCTCACTATGTTCTGAAGGGCATATTGAAAATCCTGAGATTCCTTGTATATTTTCTCTAAATCCATACCATTTGGGAGCATATTTTTAACATCATTTCTGGAGCAAGTGTCTTCTGCTGAGTGTTCAGACTGCATGTTTTAAAGAGTGAGAGAGACTAAAAGGAGCAGTGAGCTGTGGGAGTTAGCTGTGGCCTTTCACAAGCTGCAAATGCATCCCATGGCTGGCTGAAGTCTGGCTAGTTTTATTCCTAGCACAATCACATACTTTCCTACTTTCAGGAAAAGTCTTTCTATTCTAAAGTCTGCACTGACTTATAATAATGGTTTTTAAATCAGATTTTCTTCCCCCAAAATGTTTGTGAAGCCTTGCAAGAAAAGAAAAGAGAAAAGGAGAAGAGAAAACATAAGAAAAGAAAACAAAAGAGAAAACATAAGAAAAGAAAAAAGGAGAGGAAAGGAGAGGAAAGGAGAGGAAAGGAAAGGAAAGGAAAGGAAAGGAAAGGAAAGGAAAGGAAAGGAAAGGAAAGGAAAGGAGAAAGCAGCAGCAGCAAGAAAACAAAGTGAGTATAGATGTGTGTGAAGGAAAAAATGGTTGCAACATAAAATCTCTCTGATTTGTCTTTCTGTGTACACCTAGGAAATTCAAAACTAAGACCTGCAAAAGAAGTTGTCAGGGACAGCCCTGGCCATTGAAAAGTTCTAGCAGAAGCTGATCACAGTAATGAGCTTCAGTCTGTAAAATCATGAATGATGGTGCTGTTCCCACCAGCAGGGAAATATTCTGGAAGCCTGGCAGCATCTCTTGCTTCTTAATTTATTTCTTTTTGCACGTTGTGTTTTGTGGTGGTAGGAATCCTGCACCCTAGTAAAACTTGGGAAGCTGAGGGACAGCTTTTTTGCTTCAGTAACTTCTGCTGCCCCTGTAAAAGCTTTATATTTGCATGCCAACCTAGCATGCTTGTTTCACTGCTAGGGTTCACTGTTCCCACTCTTCCAGATATCCTGGCACGCACCAGGCACTAATTTAATTTATTCTTTTGTTAGCCCATGTCCAGCTGGTGAGCTGCTAATCCTAGCAAAAGCTATCAAATGTGCCAAAATTTAAACTAGATCGTTCTTCAGGAAGTAGTAAAGAAGATATTTCACTACTCTATGATGTCCTTCACCCTTTAAAGACAGATAAATCTAATAGTGATCTGCTTGTAGCTCAAGAGTAGCTCGAGGAACTTCAGCTGAAAAAGGCAGCAGTTTGTTTCTGATCTAAGGAATTAAAACAGGGTAGAGAGAAATTGAGATAGTGGTCTGTGCTGTACAGGTAGAGTGAACAGCTACCTGATGCAAGTTTATCCTGAACTCTGAGGGCCTGTGCTCAAGAATACAGAGTCCAAATAAGTTCTGAAGGCTCTGCAGCTAATAGAAATTCTCTGCCTTCTCAGTATGCTCAGTGATAAAAGCAGTCAGGATTAACTCTGCAGCAATGCTCACATCACTCTGTTACACTAAGCTGCAACCGGACAGAACAAATTTCCAATTGTCTATGGAAGTATAAATGTGTAATTGATATTTTAATCATTCTCCCAGTTTTCCTTTTCTCACTAATAAATACTTCACTCTAGTTCTGATCTTAGTATTCTTTTGCCTTTATATCTCTACCCAAACATTTCCCCTATGTATTTCATAACATCTCCTCCTTTATTGTGTCTTCCTCTAACAATAACATACCAGGGAGATGTGTAATCTTTCAGAGTTGGGAAACAGTTTTTATAGCCCCAGAAATCACAAATTGGAAAATAGAGAGGAAATGTTATGCACATTGGAAACTCCAGGCCTTGGGGGACCAGAGACCAAGACACCAAACTCCAGTGAGTATTCTCAGCATTCCTCCATGCTGATGTTTTCAGACTGAGGTCGGGCAGCACAAAAGACCAACTCTGCATTGTCATCTTTGTGGAGTCTCCCTCTCTGGAGATAGTCAAAACCTGCCTGGATGCGTTCCTGTGTGATCTGCTCTAGGTGATCCTGCTCTGGCAGAGGGATTGGGCTGGATGATCTTTTGAGGTCCCTTCCAGGCCCTGATATTCTGTGATTCTGTGATGTTTACATCACTAGGCCAGCTCTTTTTTACAGCTGTAAGGTGAAGAAGCTTACAGCTGGAGCTCCAGCCTTCCTTGCATCTGAGACAAGCCCAGGACATTGGGCACACTGGGTAAGAGATGCTGTCCCTGGGAGGCACTTTGCTGGTTTCACTGGCAGTTTTTACAGTGGCTGCTGAGAGAGGCTGACACATTTTTCATTTGTGGGTCATGTATAATGACTTCACTTCTGTGCTACCATTTCCCTTGTTCAGGTTACTTGCAGGCATGGAAAGAGAAGTGAACTTCCAAGAAGAAAGACTTCAAGGGCAAATTCTCTTTCAGAGCAGTCCATAATTGCTTCATGACTGAAGACAGGCACTGCAGAACAGGATGGTCAAGCAGTCCCTGGGGCTGCCCAGGTATCCTCTGTTGTTGCCCAGGTATCCTCTGTTGCTGCCCAGGTATCCTCTGTTGCTGCCCAGGTATCCTCTGTTGCTGCCCAGGTATCCTCTGCTGCTGCCCAGGTATCCTCTGCTGCTGCCCAGGTATCCTCTGCTGCTGCCCAGGTATCCTCTGTTGCTGCCCAGGTATCCTCTGTTGCTGCCCAGGTATTCTCTGTTGCTGCCCAGGTATTCTCTGTTGCAGCTGGACTGAAAAACAAATAAACAAACAAAAAACCCCACCAAAACCAACCAACCAAAAAACCAACCAACCAAGAAACCACAAACAAAAAACACACACCCACACAAAAACAGGAAGGGAAAAGGCAATTCAAAGCATTGAAATTAAACAAACAACCATCCTTGCAGGAATTGTTGTTGCTCATTCTGCTATCCAGAGTGTTTTCATGCATGTCACTAGGAGAAGCTTCCATGTGGTAGCAGAGGGAACTTTGTAGTGGTCTTACTACCTTTTTTTGCATTACTCCCATGTATTCCTGCCTTGTCCTCACCCCCAGGCTGTGACATGGCAGTGCCCTGTACAACACGCTTGCATGTTTTCTGGGGGAGTAGCAAGCTGCATTTTTGCTTCAGCTGTGAAAGGGTTAGAGACAGGGCAGGCATGGGGGGCGATGGCAGAGGTGTGGTATGGACACGAAGGGTAAAGACAGGAAGTTTGTGAAACCTGCAAATGGGATTCAAAGGGGAGATGAAATCTGCTGAGTGTCAGGCAAAGCAAATGATAATTCCAGCACCCTTATGGATACACTGAAGAGAACAAGGCAAGGGTTTCAGGAAGGAAGAGGAGGCAGTGAGACAATGAATGCTCTCCGTGTGGTCAAGGGTGCCTTGGTGCTTTTTTATAGCAGTAGATATTCCACTCTGGTCCTTGGAAATTGATCTGTGCTGCAGGTCACACTGATTATTTCTAGAGACTTGCTGAATGCAGGAGCAGGAAAACATTTGTAGTGGCAGTCAGTCCTGCAGGTTAAGTGTTCTGGCACTGGGGTGTAATTAATGCCAAATGTGTCATCCTGCCACCAGTAGTGAGGCTGGCTCACTGAGAGGAATTCAGGATGGCTGCCTGATTTCTCAGTGAGCAAAACACCATCTCACCCTCTTCAGACTCATTTTTCCTGGGGACAGTGGTTATATTATGTCAGCAATGCCTCCCCCTTCAATATTGTGACAAGGAGAACAGAACATATAATAAATTCTACACAAAAATATGCATCCATCTGTGGTGATTTTAATCCTTTGTTGTACAGTCAAGTGAAAACCAAGTTCTGCTGAGCAGCTAGCAAGGCAGATATCCAATGCTTGTTGCCTTCAGTGGATTCCTGGGAGTTTTGTTCAGCAGTTCTTATGGACAAATGCTTCCCATCATTGTCAATACCAGGACAGTTCCTGGTAGCAGGTCCCCTGTAGATAAAGTTTCTCTGCCTGTGAATATTTTTGCTGTCTCTTTCAGGCCCTCTGTAAGCTGCTGAAGCACATGGAGTTACAGTGTCCTCACCCTGCACCATCTTTGGCTGCATCAAGGCTGCCGAGAGGGGTAGTGAAAAGAGTCTGGAAGGTTTTGTTTGGTATCTCAGCTCAGTCTGATGTGGCTGCACCATCTTCAGAATAAACCAGTAAGCCTGTTAATCCTGCACCCCTCCAACCTTTTCTCCCTCTGAAGTGATAACTCAGTCACTGCACTCAGTGGGATCCTAGGGGCTGGGTCCGTGGGTAAGCAGCATGTTATGTTGTCTTTATTGGGTTTGTTGTAAATGGGACATTTCCTCTGGTGAAGGTTTCTGCAGTCTCAGGCTGCACTGAAGCAGTCAGTGAGCTCAGCAGCACTGGTGGAACATGAGCCAAATAAGAAGTGAGCACAGATACCTTCAAAGCTTTGAGCCTTGCAAATTTATGGAAAATGCATTTGCTTCAAGTCCCCAGAAATCAGAACTGAGGTAGTTTCTGCAATGTCTCTGTGTACTTTTCAGTTCATTCATTGATCTTTATCCCTGCTGACAGTGAATTTAGATAAGCCCAGAGAGTTTTGAATTAACTGATTCAAAGGAAGAACTGCTTGCTTTCCATTTTCCAGTGTGTTATGAGAGGACAAATTTGATAAGCCAGATGGGTCTGATTTGATAAATTGCAGTTTAGATGGAAAAAGTAAAAGCAAGTGCTCATCCTTTGGGCTGGAGCCCCTGAAGGGAGTCTCTTGCAACACTTGATGTGGTGTAGCCGATTACAAGAGGCCTGTCAAGCAAGGACCCCCAGTTCTGAGCTTTCCTACTTGCACAGGAAGGGGTTACTGGAGAAGATGAGGTGCCAGCTGTGAGAGCACCTTGTGGGGAGAGGATATGCTAAGAGCTGAACTGACAGAGATTTTTGAGTTACAATAAAATACCTGGCAACTGCCATTGGATGATGAGAGTGTGAGGTCTAAGACGAGAGTGACCTACGTTAGCCTTTTGCTTTGAAGACAGCACTTCTGGGGGCAAAGCCCAGGGCATTGGATCAGTCTGCTGAACAGTTCTGGCATGTGAGCCAGACTGCTCTCGAGAAAGTCAGACAAGAGGCTGCACTTCAGGTTTGCACCTCGTTTGCTGCAGGACCTGTTGGGGACATTGCCCTCGTACCAGTAACAGAGCCTGTGCCTGGTGTAAAACCAGAGGCTGGGAGCTACTGAACCTGGGCACCAGTCTAAAGCTAGTCCTGGCCAGTCACTGGGGTGCATTGAGCAGTGTGTCCAGTAAGTCCAGGCAGGTTCTGTTTCCCCTCTATTCTGCCCTGGTGAGACCTCACCTGGAATATTGCATCCAGTTTTGGGCTCCCTGACTCAAGAGGGACAGGGATCTGCTGGAGAGAGTCCAACAAAGGGCTACAAAGATGATGAAGGGACTGGAGAGGCTGAGACCCCTGGGACTGTTTAGTCTGGAGAAGA
>VXBD01014992.1:260-13025 GCA_013399975.1 Indicator maculatus
GGCCGCTCCCGCAACGTGCTCCCCGCCGCTCCCGGGGACGCCTCCGAGCAGTGGGATCGGGCCGGGGGAGGCACGGGGGGTCCCGCTCCTGCCGTGCCGTGAAAAGGAAGAGCCAAGCGGGGGCAAGGGGAGCAGCCTGCGGCCGCCACCATGCAACTCGCCCTGCTCCTGTCCTGGTGCTGCTGCCTGCAGGGCTGCGCGCTGGGCACCGGCTTCCTCTACCAGTTCCCGGCATCCACCCTGCAGCACAACTACCCGGAGCAGAGTTCGGGCTCGCCGGGCAGCGGCTTCGCCCCTCGCCGGTGAGTAAGAGCCAGATCCGGCTCCCCGGGCAGCAGGCTGGACCCCGCCGGTGCCTGCTGGGGAGAGCGGCGGACACGGCAATGCCCGGGGTGGGGGGACTGCAATGCCCGGGGAGGCTGCGAGGGGCTTCTCCGAGCTGGTGTGGGGTGGGGGCTGCACCTGGGCTGGAACTGGGAGCGTCCGGAGCTGAGCTCCGGTAGATGAAAGCGTCCGGTTCTGCCCGTCTCGCCTCCCGTGCCCTCGGGGAGGGGAAGGGGCCATGGGCCACCGTGTGCAGAGCCCAGCCGGAGCCGCCGACCCTCCCGAGGCCGACCCTGGTGATGCCGGCAGAGGGAACTGTTCTAGCCCTCGGCTGCCAGGAGGACTTGTTCAGCTCAACAAAGGAAAGCCACTCGGTACAGAGCTCCGCTCCGGAGCTGCAGCTTTTCCCGAGCTCTTTAAACCCAAACTCTCACTGCCGCCAGCCCCAACCCGTTCCCTGCAAACTTGATGGCAATCACTTTTGGTCTTGCTGCAAACAACTCGGGCGTCTCTCCCTCCCCTCTGCTTTCTCCGGATCTTTCTCCCGAGGTGAAACAGCTGTTCAGATGAATGAGCCACACTGTATGAAGCCAGAGACTGCCTTAACCTGATTCCAGTTGTTCTTCAGTTTCACTGTTTTTCTATTTATTTCCCCTGCCTGCATTTCCCTTAAATGGGGACTTCGGAATTTAACATTCAGGGTTTGTCCATCCTGTCTCTGCCTCTTTCCCTCTTCCCCTTGCTAATACCTGTTTGCATGAGTTAAGCTCATGAGGAAATGGCCTCAAGCTGTGCCAAGGAAGGTTCAGGTTGGATATTAGGAAGTATTCCTTCCCAGCAAGGGTTCTCAGGCTGCCCATGGAGGTGGTGGAGTCCTCATCCCTGGAGGCGTTTAAAAGCTGCGTGGATGTGGTGCTGAGGGACGTGGTTCAGCGGCAGTGGCTTAGCAGCAGTGGTAGGGTTGTGAGCTCTAGGCAAAGGTTGGACTTGATCTCCAAGGTCTCTTCCAACCTCAACAGCTCTGCTGTTCTAAGCTGCCGTGGGGGAGGGCTTTTAGCAGTGCTTCTCCGGGCTAGGGGCTGGGCGAAGGCGTCGGCAGCAGATCTCCGTCGGCGTGCCCCGGGAGAGGGCAGCGGGCGCTAGCACATATGGTGCCTATTTCATCTCGGAGTGGGGGTGGCTTTGTTTGCTGGGCTGTCAAACAGCCCTCAGTCTGTAGGGGGTGTGATGTTAAACTGCAGTAACTGTCAAAGGGTTTGAAACGGCAGAAAATTATAGGAGAGTAATGGGATAAACCTATCCCAGCTGGCTGTGTGCCAGGATACCCCTTCCCGAAGCATGAGCTGCAATGAGAACCACATGTTACTTGTCTTACGTATCTATTAGCCTGCAGAGCTCTGTGCAGAGCTACCACGCTTGCATGGGCTCCAGCTCTGCTCACCAAAGACCTTCCCCAGCTCACACTCCTGCAGGATTTTCCCATGCCTCAGTTGTTTGGATAGCTGATGCTCTGGCAGGGGAACGTGCCCCTCTCCAAGCCCATAAAGTGTTGTACAAAACCATCTAAAGCTGATTTAAACAATGGTGTTGGGAAAGCTGATGGAGGTTTGTTTTTTTTTTTTTTTTTTCTCTGTCCAGTGGAACTTTGCCATGTGAGACTCTCCCATTCTAGCTGAAAGCAGAAGGGGAGATAAAAAAATGGAAGGGAGGGGGGGAAAAAGAATCAGTGATAGATGCTTGGAAGTAAAAATGCAAGTGCTTAGTCAAGGATCACACGTTGAAGAAATCTTTGCCTGCTTTAATTTCCCCTGGAGTGGTGGAGCTTGCTTGTTGGCAAGTGTCTGACAGCTTCTCTCTGATGGGAAAATCTGTGTGGGAAAACATTACCCAGGCACAAAGTTGGACCTCTGGAGGGAACCTCCCGCAGGGTGCAGGTTGGGATGACTGCTGGGTAAGAAGGAGAGGCTCTTTGCTCTCAAGTCTGATGCTGATCCGTGTGGGTGTGAAGCCTTTTTTCCAGAGGACTGGATCAGACTGCTCTGAACTGCTGTTTACATTGCTCAGTGTCCCTTTTGCTGTCTGAAGAGGGGATCTGAGTGGCACCTGAGTTGTGTGGAGCAATGGTAGCTCCATCACAGCAGAGCTTGCTGGCCTCTGCCCTGGAGAGGCTGTGGAGGACACACTGTGTTGGGCAGGTGATCAATGTTGATAGAACCAGAGTTGTGCTGGCTGGAAAAGATCTTTGAGATCACTGACTCCCAAGCCTGATAGGTGACACTACACAGGATCACAGAACACACTGGGCTGGAAGGAACCCTGGAAGGTCATCTTGTTCAATGCCCCCTGCAATGAGCAAGGACATCTCCAGTTAGATCAGGTTGCTCAGGGCCACATCAAGCTTGGCCTTGAATGTCTCCAGGAATGTGGCCTCATCATGGCCATTCTTATGTTCTCTTCTGCAACTTCCCAGCAAATGCTTTGTCCAGTGGCTTCTGGAACTTCTCCTGGGTACCATCAGCCAAACACAAGCAGGACAGAGCCCTGGAAGTTACTGCTGCACCTCCAGGCTTTGGTACTTTGCAGCACACTGGTGTGATGCCCTACATCTGATATAGGACACAGCATGTTCCTGCAGTTCATAGAATCATAGAATTGTTAGGGTTGGAAGGGACCTCAAGGCTCAGCCAGTTCCAACCCCCCTGCCATGGGCAGGGACACCTCACACCACAGCAGGTTGCTCACAGCCACATCCAGCCTGGCTGCAAAAACCTCCAGGGATGAGGCTTCCACCACCTCCCTGGGCAACCTGTGCCAGTCTCTCACCACCCTCATGGGGAAGAACTTCTTCCTAACATCCAATCTGAATCTCCCCACTTCTAGTTTTGCTCCACCCCTCCCGGTCCTATCACTACCCTAAAAAGTCCCTCCCCAGCTTTCTTGGAGCCCCCTTCACATCCTGGAAGGCCGCAAGAAAGTCTCCTCACAGCCTTCTCTTCTCCAGACTGCACAACCCCAACTCTCTCAGGCTGTCTCCAGAGCAGAGCAGCTCCAGCCCTCTGCTCATCCTCATGGCCCTTCTCTGGACACCTTCCAGCACCTCCAGATCCTTCCTGGAACAGAGGCTCCAGAACTGGACACAGAGCTCCAGGTGTGGTCTCAGCAGAGTGGAGCAGAGGGGGAGAATCCCCTCCCTGGCCCTGCTGGCCACACTTCTCTTGCTGCAGCCCAGGCTCTGCTTGGCTCTCTGGGCTGCAAGTGCTCACTGCTGGCTCCTGTTGAGCTTCTCCTCCCCCAGCCCCCCCAAGTCCCTCTCCTCAGGGCTGCTCTCCAGCCAGTCCCTGCCCAGCCTGGATTTGTGCTTAGGATTGCCCCAGTCCAGCTGCAGGACCTTGCACTTGGTGTTTTTGAACCTCATGAGGTTGGCTTGGGGCCATCTCTGCAGCCAGTCAAGCTCTCTCTGGATGGATCCCTTCCCTCCAGCCTGTCCAGGTCCCTCTGGATGGATCCCTTCCCTCCAGCCTGTCTCTGCACCACACAGCTTGGTGTCATCAGCAAACCTGCTGAGGGTGCACTCAATGTCTCTGTCCATTGCACCAACAAAGATGTTAGACAGTTGTCTTCTTCTGTCCTTGATCAGCAAGTGAAGCCATGACTGAGCTGGTTGACAATCTGCTATCAACTGATTTTAAAATCAGCTTGTCAGAAGAGTTCTCTTGGGGAAAGAAAAGTTGCTGTAATTTTTTTGTCTCTTATCTTGAAAACCATTCAGAAGTCAATAGCTGCTACAGGCCTTGGTATCTAAGGTGCCTCAGAGATGGACTTCTGAGAACTGCTGAACATTTTTTCTGGCAGAAAATTAAAACCTTGGGCAGCATAAAAAACTTGGTGGGGAGTGGAGGGAAATTTGAAGGGAAAAAAATCACCTTCAAAATGAAACTGTGGACTATTTGTGGTGGTGCCATGTTGCTTGCCTGGTTTCCTCTTGTCAAATGGAAAATTCTACCTTCTGCTTGGCTTCAGGTCCTGGTTGTTAGACCAAAGACACTTGCAGTCTGTCTTTGCCTGTGCTTGAGTTGCTCTGCACTTCTCTGGGGGATGTGCAGGTGATATGGAGTGGAACCCAAGCAGCAGTGTGAGCTGGCATGGTGTGCACTGCAGCAGCCTCACAGTTGTGTTTGAAGGCCACATGCAGCAGGGTGCTGCTGGGCTAGGCACTGGGAATGGGAAGTGGGTCTGACCAAAGAGTAAGGATGGAGGGGCTGCCTGCCAAGAAGCTGCTATTGTCCTCCAGACTTGGACATGAGGAGCTTTGCTGAGTGAAGGAAATGCTGGAAGCAGCTTAGTTAAAGGACTCCTGCAGCTGGTGCTCTCCCAGCTAAACTCCTCAGCCTGTTTTCCTGTAGCTCAGAGCAGTGATGCAACAAGTCCTTGTGAGCTCCAGTGTGGGAGCTAGGAGCCTCTGAGGCTGGAAACCTCTTTGGACGTGAGATGGAGGCAGCTGAAAGAAACTCCTCAAATGTGATCCAGAGAGCACTGTAGGACGACTCGCTGCTACGTCAGCAGCATCCCAGCAGTCAGCTGTGGTGGATGCAGGGCCCAGCTGGGACAGGTGCACCCTCAGCACACTTACACCTCAGCCTAAACATGCCTTCCAGTCAGTGCAGATCAGAACCACAAAGGACAAAGTCCAAGCTGTTGTTATCCAGACTGCTGCTAATTCCAAAGCAGTAGTCATTGGCTGCAGTCTGGAAGAAGCTGGATTTTGGTGAGACATTAGGAAGAAATTCTTCCCCGTGAGGGTGGTGAGGCACTGGAACAGGTTGCCCAGACAGGTTGTGGAGGCTTCAAGCCTGGCAGTGTTCAAAGCCAGGCCAGACAGAGCCTTGGGCAACCTGGTGTAGTAGGGGTGTTCCTGCCCAGGGCAGGCTGGGTGGAACTAAATGATCTTTAAGATCCCTTCCAACCCAAACCACTCTGATTTACACTGAGGTGATCCCAACTTGATTTCAGCCCTGAGTTCTGAATTCTTGTGGCTCTTAAGCAAGTGTGGGATGCAAAACTATGCAGAGTGGAGAAATGTGGTTCTTTTGCCTCTTACTGAGAGGCTCTTGCTTTGTGAGTCATTCCCTCCATCCCCTAATACTCTGCTCATTGCCTGAGGTCTCTGGTTGGTGCTGGGCTGTGTGAGGATGTCAAGCAAACCGACTGGGATCTGTGTCACGCTCGGCCCTCTGCACTAATTCCCCTTTGAAGTGCCCTAACCCAGGAGGTCAGGAGGTCTGAAGCTCATCTCCAAAATCCTGAACTCTCTGCTCTTTGTTTCCTGCAGCCATATGATCCCCATCTGACTGGTGGGGAGCAGTGCTGGAGCTTCACAAGGCAATGAGCAGTGAAGCTGATGGCTGTGTAAGGACCTAGCAGAACTGGAACGGTTTTCAGATGCCAGAGCTGACTGTTAGCTGCTGCAATAAATTTGTCTCCACTTAGGAGATCTCCTAGGGTCTTGCCTTTCCAGCTGCTTGTGTGAATCATTTCCACTCATGGAGGTCTCCTTTACCAGCTCTGAGAAGAAAAAGGAAGCAGAGAGGCAAAGCAATGGGTGGCAGTGAACTTGTGCTCCCCTTGGATAAATTAACAAATGTCTCCCTTTCAATAACCCTTATTGGGTCACTTTCTCAGAGCTGAGCTTGGCAGTGCACTGAAACCCTGGTAGGAACAGGGCAGGTGAGAAACTTCACAGCAAAGTGAAGCTTTGTGACACTTGGGCCATGGAATATTTGCTGTCCTCTCTGTTTTATTGGGCTGTGTCTTGATAAAGGGTCTCTGATGAGACCCCAGCTGGAACACTGTATCCAGTTCTGGAGCCTCTACTACAGGAAAGGTCTGGAGGGGCTGGAAGGTGTCCAGAGAAGGGCCATGAGGATGAGCAGAGGGCTGGAGCTGCTCTGCTCTGGAGACAGACTGAGAGAGTTGGGGTTGTGCAGTCTGGAGAGGAGAAGGCTCCAGAGAGACCTTGTGGCCATCCAGGATCTGAGGGGGGCTACAAGAAAGCTGGGGAGGGACTTTTTAGGGTAGTGATAGGGCTAAGGGGAATGGAGCAAAACTAGCAGTGGGGAGATTCAGATTGGATGTTAGGAAGAAATTCTTCCCCATGAGGGTGGTGAGAGACCTGCACAGGCTGCCCAGGGAGGTGGTGGAAGCCTCATCCCTGGAGGTTTTTGCAGCCAGGCTGGATGTGGCTGTGAGCAACCTGCTGTGGTGTGAGGTGTCCCTGCCCATGGCAGGGGGGTTGGAACTGGCTGAGCCTTGAGGTCCCTTCCAACCCTGCCAGGCTAAGGGAGCACCAACAGACTGCAAGCACAGAGGCCTCCTGGACTGTGATAATGGAGCAGCTCCTCAAGCTCTTTTCTTTCTTGCATTAGACCTCTAGCATGTCTGGAGGCATTCTTGTTTCATAAAGCATGGCCTGGCTGTGCTGGAGGGTGAGGCTAAGCTGCACCCATCCCCATTTCTGCAACGGGCTCAAAGCTTTCAACTTGATTTTAATTAGCATGGTGCAGACAGGGCTTAAATTTCCCCCAGTCAGAATATTTGTGTGGAGGCTTTGAGCACAAAGCCAGCTTGTGCCAACCAAGCTATCTCAGATGCCCTGCCAAGGATCTCCTGCCTGGGCTGTTTATGCACAGCACAGGTCCCAGGTAGAGTCCTTAATGCTACTGCAGACAGGATGCAGGGTGGGAGCTGTGAGGTTGTTCCTTGGTGCTTTTCAGAGTCACAGATTGCATTGGGTTGGAAGGGACTCTCAAAGGTCATCTTCTCTGACACCCTGCACTGAGCAGGGACACCTCCAACTGGATCAGATTGCTCAGAGCCCGCCCAAGTCTGACCTTGAATGTCTTCAGGAATGGGGCTTCCACCACCTCTCTGGACCACCTGTTGCAGTGTTTCACCACCCTCAGTGTGCAGAACTTGAGACCATGAAGATGATCAGAGCCTTCCAGTACCTGAAGGGGACCTACATGGAAGCTGGGGAGGGACTTTTGACAAGGGCTTGTAGAGACAGGATGAGGGAGAGTGGATTGAAGCTGGAAGAGGGGAGACTGAGACTGGAGATGAGGAAGAAATTCTTGACAGGGTGGTGAGACACTGGCACAGGTTGCCCAGGGAGATGCTGGATGCCTCCTCCCTGGAGGTGTTCAAGGCCAGGCTGCATGAGGCCCTGAGCAACCTGGGCTGGTGGGAGGTGACCCTGCCCATGGCAGGGGGGTGGAACTGGAGGAGCTTTGGGGTCCCTTCCAACCCAACCATTCTGTGAATGTCCAGCCTACATCTCCCCTGCTCCAGTTTCAAACCATTGCCCATTGGCTTATCACTACAGGCCCTGGTAAAAAGTTCCTCCCCAGCTCTCTTTCCTTCTAGGAGAGGACAATTATTTGTTGAGCCCCAGTTTGTGACATGGCTTAGGCACTGGGGTTTGCCAGGTTTGCTGTTCTCCTCCTCTTGGCAATGGACAGGTGTGTAAGCAAGGAGGGTGCTTGGGTGCAAGGGTGAGGCCTGGCTGTCTGAAAACAGCTGATTTCTTTGGGGAGGACCACAAAAACGAGGCTGTTCCAGGCTTGAGACTCCTTTTCAGCTTCAAAGCAGGGGAACTGTAGCTCAGGCAGAGGAAGAAACCGTTCCTGTGTTCAGAAGTGACTGTCTCCTGGGGGCACACATGATGGGTGCTGCTGAGACAGAACCTGGAGGCAGCTTCATAATGCCCCATGTTTGGGAGAGGTCAGTCTCCACTTCCATATCTGTGTGGTTTGGCTGGAAAAGAGAATCTAGAATCTGCCTCTTAGATCATAGCAGCTGGTTTTCAAACCTCTTCAAAGCTGACAAGAGAAGGTATCTGTGAGCTTCTCTGATGTAGGGCTCTTACTACTCTGTGATCTATGTGACCCCTGGCTGTCCTTTGAGAGCTGAGTAGGGCTCTCAGAATGCTTTGGGTTGAAAGGAACCTTGCAGATCATCCAGTTCCAGAATCACAGAATGGTTTGGGTTGGAGGGGACCCTGCAGATCATCCAGTTCCAGAACCACAGAATGGTTTGGGTTGGAGGGGACCCTGCAGATCATCCAGCTCCAGAACCATAGAATGGTTTGGGTTGGAGGGGACCCTGCAGATCATCCAGTTCCAACTCCAGTGCCATGGGCAGGGACACCTCCCACTAGCCCAGTTGGAGGCCACCCCCAGCCACCTTTGTGCTGAGCAAGCACCATCTGCCAAAAGTGGGAAGCTGCTGTGGTACCACTCCACAGACATGCCTCTGTTCATGGCCAGCCCTGCCATCAGGTTGGGTGGTCAGGTGTCTTTTTAATCAGCCTCAACCTTTTGTGCCCCTAGGAGTGGGGTGGAAGTGATATTCTGCAGAGGGTTTGGGAAAGATAATGCTCTGCTGAGAGCATCTCAGAAATGCAATGCAATGAAATCATGAGGCAGGAAGGCAGCCCCTGCCACCTGGTTCTGTAACCAAGACCTACCAAGCCTGTGAAGTTAAGAAGAGATCTGCTCCTGTTTCTTCTGGGTGGTGTTCCTCTTCCCCCTTGCCCCGTCTTGGTTCCTGCTTTCCTCTTCTCAGTGGAATGAAAAGACCAAGGGTGAATGAAAAGACCAGTGGAATGAAAAGACCTTCATGTGCCTGGACTCGAGTCAGCACCTGGCTCTCACCCCAACCCCCGAGGCTTGTTTAACCTTCAGGGGTGTGGTGCTTGGAGCTATCAGGTGTTTGAAGTGCTGCTGCTGCTGGGGACAAGGTTGGGGGCAGTTGGGGGCTGCCATCACATCTCGGGGCAGTGCTGCTGCAGGGCCGGGGCAGTGCTGCTGCAGGGCCGGGGCTGTGCTGCTGCAGGGCCGGGGCAGTGCTGCTGCAGGGTCGGGGCAGTGCTGCAGGGTCGGGGCAGTGCTGCTGCAGGGCCGGGGCAGTGCTGCTGCAGGGTCGGGGCAGTGCTGCAGGGTCGGGGCAGTGCTGCTGCAGGGCCGGGGCAGTGCTGCTGCAGGGTCGGGGCAGTGCTGCAGGGTCGGGGCAGTGCTGCTGCAGGGCCGGGGCAGTGCTGCTGCAGGGTCGGGGCAGTGCTGCAGGGTNGGGCTGTGCTGCAGGGCCGGGGCAGTGCTGATGCAGGGCCGGGGCAGTGCTGATGCAGGGCCGGGGCTGTGCTGCAGGGCTGGGGTGTGGCAGCCTTGGATGGGGGTGGGGGACAGACATTGCTGCTCTGCTCTGTGCTGCTTAGCCATTATTAAACTCAGATGTTCCTCACCCCTTCCTCCAGGCTCTCAGTGCTGCTGCAAACACGGGCAGCTCTCTCAGACCCCTGTGTGAGGCAGCAGTGGGAGACAGCTCTCCCAGCAGCTCTCCTCTGTGCCCCTGTGTGAAGGGCTTGGACATGAATGCAACTCTGCAAGCCAAGACAGATTCTGATTGTGGTTTACCTAAATAAAGCTTTTTACCCCATCTGATTGATAGATTCACAGAATGGGTTGGGTTGGAAGAGACCTCAAAGCTCATCCAGTTCCACCCTCCTGCCATGAGCAGGGACATCTCCCACCAGCCCAGGCTGCTCATCCAGGACCTCATCCAGCCTGGCCTTGAACACCTCCAGACAGGAGGCATCCCCAGCCTCACTCTCAACAATTTCTTCCTCACCTCCAGTCTCAGTCTCCCCTCTCCCAGTTCTAAGCCATTGTCCCTCATCCTGGCACTCCCAGCCCTTGTCCAAAGTCCCTCCCCAGGTCTCCTGGAGCCCTTTGTTTGTATTGCTGTGCTCTCCTGGAAGCAACACCTGGATGTGGCTGTCAGCAGCCCTGGGGCTCAGCTGTGCCTGTTCCAGACTTACTGCACGCCACTGCCAGTTACTTTTTAGCTTTTGGTGAAGGGAGAAAGAGAAGAGAGAAGTGACACCCTGCCATGGGAACAGGAGCTTAGATGCTTCTAACCTCTAAGTTGCACTTCACAGAGTGCAAACTACCATAGCCCTGCAGGGGAACTTAGGAATCCTTAGGCTCTCTAAACATCAACCATTAACTCTGAGGAGTAAGCAAACTGTTTACAACCTTCTTACACACAGTCCTCCAAGGACTTTGTCCTTTGCCAGTCTACTTTTGAATCTCAACTCTCTGTCCACTTAATGGTCTTTGCTGAGTGGAGTGTCAGAGCTGCTTTGTGCCTGGTGTCTGGCTTGGGTGGAGCTCTTCCTGACAGGTCCCTGAAGATCTCTTTGGGGCATCTCTGTGATCTGTTCTTGCCACCTTTTTGCATCTGATTGTGGTCTTGTGTGCATTGTCAATTGAACTCAAGGACCTGGTTCTGAATTCTCAGGAGATCTTGGAGGAATAGATCCTCAGTTCTCAGGAATTTTTGGGTCCTGGAACATCTCTGATGAGGGAAGGCTGAGAGAATTGGGGCTTTTAGTCTGGAAGAGAGCAGCCTGAGGGGAAGCTCATCAATGCTGATCAGTACTTCAGGGGGGGCTGGCAGGAGGATGGGGCCAGGCTTTGTTCAGTGGTGCCTAATGACAGGACAAGGGCACAAACATCATCATCATAAGTTCCATCTGAACATGAGGAGGAGTTTCTTTAATTCAAGGGTGACAGAGCCCTGGAGCAGGCTGCCCAGAGAGGTTGTGGAGTCTTCATCTCTGGAGACATTCCAAAGCTGCCTGGACATGTTCCTGTGTGACCTTCTCTAGGTGCCCCAGCCTTGGCAGGGGGTTGGTCTGGATGCTCTCCAGGTCCCTTCCAACCCTCACCACCCTGTGGGAGCAGTCTGGTGTTAGGAGATGGTTGCCATTGTGGTGCTGTATCTAGGCACTGGATGGCAGATTTCCTTCTGGTAGTCTTGGCAGCACTGAGACTCTCAAAGGTGAGCTCCTGTGGTGCAAGGCTCTCAAAATGTGTTCCCTTGAGCCTCTGCCTTGCTTTGGATTGCCCTGCAACAGCTCCTGGCCCATGGGAGGCACAGAGCTTTTCTCACTTGGTCCCCTCTGTGCCCAGGCAAACCCTGATTTAATTAGTGTCAGTCCAGCTCTGAGGGGGAGGGTGATTTTGTTTTTTTAATTTTCTTTTTTGTTCTTTCCTGCTTTTAAGAAACTTAAAGCTGAGATGGCAGCAACCCTGAGAACTGAGCTGTCAGCTTGTGTCTGTCACTGGCACTAGCAGCAGAGGACAGAGGGAATCTGATATGCTTAAGCTGCAGGATTTCAGCATGGCAAACCCCTAACCTAAACAGTGAGGGGGGAGCTGCATTCTTTGCTCTGCCTAATCTCTGTATTTTGTTAAACCTGCATTCCTGCCAGGACTTCCCTGGGCAGAACAATAGTGACCAGCTGGGCAAGTGACCCTGGCCTTGCTGCTCAGCAGGGAGCTCAGCCTCTCAGGAGCTCAGATTCTCATCTGCAGCTTAAAGTCATCTGGATTTAGTTGCTTTTAATTATCAGCTGGCTGAGCCATAAGATATTTTTGATTCCCCTCACCTTCTATCCCAAGAAAAAGCATTCTCTGCAGTGCAATTCTATAGAGCAGCAGCAGGGCTGGGAGCTGAGCCTTGCAGCTCTTCTCCTTCCCTCTTTCCTTTCCTCAGAATCAAATGGGAATGCTGATACTTCCTTCCATGGAAGGAAGGCTCTGGGGAGCACTGCATGAGGGTGTGCTTAGATCTTAGAGGGAAGGCTGCAGAGCCCAGAGTGTTGTGTATGGATGCATGCAGAGGTTGATAATAAATCAATGAACATTTGGCCTCCTGTGAACTTCCCCTCTCACAGAATGGAGGTTGTTCTGCTCTCTGTTTACTGCAGCTCTCCAAGACTGGATGACTGAAATTAGTCTTTGGGAGCTAGGCTTTGCCTGGGGAGGAGTAATCCCTGCACCAGAACACCTTAGGAACATCCTCCTGCACCAGTACAGGTGAGGGGTTGACCTGCTGGGAAGCAGCTCCACAGAGAGGGACCTGGGAATGCTGGTGGACAAGTTCCCCATGAGCCAGCAGTGGCCTCCCAATGGCCAAGAAAGCAAATGTGTCCTGGGGGGTGTGAAGAAGAGTGTGGCCAGCAGGGCAAGGGATGTTCTCCTCCCCTTCCACTTTGACCTTAGAGACCACATTTGGAATGCTGGGTCCAGCTCTGGGCTCCCCAGTTCAAGAGAGACAGGGGACTGCTGTCATCACTAGGAGTTTGTTTCTTAAATTGAATTTTATCTTCTGCTAACTGACACTTTGGAGGTCATTGAAGCCTGTAGTTTATCCATCAATGGAATAAGAGTCCTCTGAAATAAAAGGCCAAGAGTCTTCCTCTTAAAATTAGTACTGGGTGTCTTGTGACCAGCAGGTCAAAGGAGGTTCTCTTTCCCCTCTACTCTGCCCTGGTGAGGCTACAACTGGAGTGCTGGGTTCAGTTCTGGGCTCCCCAGTTCA
>VXBD01014992.1:18284-32351 GCA_013399975.1 Indicator maculatus
TTTCCTTCCCCCTTCTTTCCTTCCCCCTTCTTTCCTTCCCCCTTCTGTTGGTGTTTCTGCTCACAGCAGAGGAGTCTTTTCTTCACTTTTCTTCACATTGCTTTTTTTTTACATTTCATTATTTTTATTTTTTTCCCTGAATTGCAGCAAGCTTTAAAAGCAGAATGCAAATCGTTGTTCTTGGCTAGCAGTGGGGTATGGAGGCTGCTTCCAAAGGCAGTGACAGCTCAGGGAGGTGTGTTAAAAACAGCACAGCTTTGCAGCTGGAACAGGCAGGTAGAGCACTTAATTTCTAGAGGTCTTTGTACACTCTGTAGGTGGAGGATGAAGTATGGAGGGTTCTGTGTCTCCTTGCCCACTATGCTGCTCTTGGAGTCCTGGGCTCCCCAGTTGGAGAGAGACAGAGAAGTGCTGGAGAGAGTGCAGGGGAGGCTGCAAAGTTGCTGAGGGGCCTGGAGCAGCTCTGTGAGGAGCAAAGGCTGAGAGCCCTGGGGCTGAGAGCCTGCAGAAGAGCAGCCCCAGAGGGGAGCTGAGCAATGCTCAGCAAGAGCTAAAGGAGCTGTGGGTAGGGGGCAAGAGGCTGGGGCCAGACTCTGCTCAGTGGTGCCCAGGGACAGGACAAGGGGCAGCAAGGGGCACAAAGTGGAAGCCAGGAGGTTGCATGTGAAGAGGAGGAGAAAGTTGTTTGTTGTGAGGGTGCTGGAGGCCTGGAGCAGGCTGCCCAGAGAGGTTGTGGAGTCTTCTCCAAGCAAGCTGCTGTGGGTGCCCTGCTTTGGCAGGGGTCAGCCAGGATGATCTGAGGGCTTGCTGAGGCCAGGGACTCAGGGCTCAGGGCAGGGCTCAGGGACTGCTGGCTGCAGCAGGGCTCATCTGCAGCAGGCTCTCTCTAGCTCCTTTGGATGGCATTGGATGGGTGCAGCTGGAGTCTGGAGAGAGGTGAGAAGGAGGTTTCTGCCTGGCAGGTGACTGTGTGCCTGGAACTACCACATCCAAGCTGTGTTACATTCTCCCTGAGCTTTGAAGGCAGCTTCCACTTGGTGCAGAGGAAGCACTTTAAGAGGGCTGGGGACTGGCAGCTGGGAGGTGACTTAGCTCAGTTCATCCCTGTGCTGGGATGGTGCTGGGAATGACTGGCTTGAGTGGAAGGCAAGGAGGGGAAGGCTGTGATCACCTACCCACCCTTGGGTCTGGGTGTGTGTCTGTCAGGGCACTGCCAGCCTGCCACACTGAGGATGGCTTTTGAGAGCTGCAGGCTGTGCAAGTAGGAATTTATTAACCTGAAAGCTATTGAGACATCCTCCTGCCTTAGCTCCCTGCCTCTGATCTCTCTCCCAGCACAGACTTGAATCAGAACTGCCTGTTGTAAAGGGCAAGCTCAGCTCTCTGATCACACAACAGATCTCAGTTTTGATGTTCCTGCTTCCCTACCCATGGAACTCCCAGGGGTGTGACTGGAACAATAGGATGGTTTTCCAAAGGGTTCTTTATTGCAGCTACACCCAGGAGCAGCCTTCTGCCAGGCATGGCAGCAGTGGAATAAAAAGTTTTCAGTTCAGACAGGCTCTGGGGCTTGTTTCTCAGACTGGTCAACACTTTGGGTACCCAGGCAGAGAGCTCTTGCAAGGATCTGTTTTGATTAACTGTGGCCTTGTGTGGATCCTCCTGGAGATTCAGTGTACAGCCTGTATTTAACTGATTTGATGCACAGCCAAAAGAAGAACAGATACAGAAGTTCCATTTGTTCTGTTAGGGTGTCCAGAGAAGGGCCACAAGGATGGGCAGAGGGCTGGAGACAGCCTGAGAGAGTTGGGGTTGTGCAGTCTGGAGAGGAGAAGGCTCTGAGGAGACCTTCTTGTGCCCTCCAGGTTCTGAAGGGGGCTACAAGAAAGCTGGGGAGGGACTTTTGAGGGTGTCAGGGAGTGATAGGACTTGGGGGGGATGGAGCAAAACCAGAAGTGGGGAGATTGAGATTTGGATGTTAGGAAGAAGTTCTTCCCCATGAGGGTGGTGAGAGACTGGCACAGGTTTCCCAGGGAGGTGGTGGAAGCCTCATCCCTGGAGGTTTTGAAGGCCAGGCCACAGCTTTGTGTGTTGAAACAGCCCAGGAAAAACAAATCTGGATTCCCTTAGAGAGAAAAAGCCTTGTTTAGTCTGGAGCATCTCCTCCAGGGTAGTTTGGTTTTCTTTTCAGCTATCAAAAGGATGTCCAGTGACAGTCACATCCCTGTCTCCAGTGGCAGTCACATCCCTGTCTCCAGTGACAGTCACATCCCTGTCTCCAGTGGCAGTCACATCCCTGTCTCCAGTGGCAGTCACATCCCTGTCTCCAGTGGCAGTCACATCCCTGTCTCCAGTGACAGTCACATCCCTGTCTCCAGTGGCAGTCACATCCCTGTCTCCAAGGAAAACCTGAACCACTTCACCTGCTCTGCTTTCTGGCCTGGACCAGCTGTGGTGTGGGCAGCAGGAGCAGGGCAGGGATTGTGTCCCTGTGCTGGGCATCAGGGAGGCCACACCTGAGCACTGGGTTCACTTTGGGGCTCCTCACTCCCAGAAGGACACTGAGGGCTGGAGCAGGGCCAGAGAAGGGCAACAAAGCTGGGAAGGGTCTGGAGAACAGGGCTGGGGAGGAGCAGCTGAGGGAGCTGGGGGTGTTCAGCCTGGAGAAGAGGAGGCTGAGAGGAGACCTCATTGCTCTCTGCAGCTCCCTGAAAGGAGGCTGGAGCCAGGTGGGGGTTGGGCTCTGCTCCCTAGTCACAGGTGACAGAAGGAGAGGAAATGGCCTGGAATTGTGCTAGGGGAGGGTTAGGTGGGAGGTGAGGAGAAATGTCTTTGCTGCAAGAGTGGTCAGGGATTGGCACAGGCTGCCCAGGGAGGTGGTGGAGTCCCCATCCCTGGAGGGGTTCCAGAAAGCTGTGGCCTCAGGGCCTCAAAACTGAACCCAGGATTTCAGGTACAGCCTGAGCAGTGCCCAGCACACTGCAGCCATCCCTGCCCTGCTCCTGCTGCCCACACCACTGCTGATCCAGGCCAGGCTGCTGGAGGCCTTCTTGGCCACCTGGGCACTCCCTGCCTCATCTTCAGCTGCTTGTCCATTGGTACCCCCAGGTCCCTTTTCCCTGACAGCTTTCCAGCCAAGAGAGATTAAAGACAGCTCTGGGGACTCACTTCATGGGTGGCAGAGGAGATTGTGGGGCCACAACAGGAGCTCTAGTGTAAAGCAGAAGATGCTGTTGGGGGGTTGCTGACCCCTTGTGCTGATTTTCTTCATGCTTTTCTCTCCACAAATGTTTTGAGGGCCAGCAGGTGTCTATCACTCTCCTGGTTTTCCACTTACTCCCCCTCCTCCTTCTGCTCCTAATGCTAAGGTAGAGTTTAATCCTGAATGAGTTGATGTTGATGTCAGCTTAGAAGCACAGACTGTGCTACAGGTCAGTCTGTGATGAAGAGCAGGGCCACTGTCCTCAGCTTCAGGAGCTCCAGGTCAGACCTTCCTCCAACAGGAAGGACATGGACCTGAGGGAGCAGGTCCAGAGGAGGGCCATGAAAATGCTCAGGGGGTTGGAGCAGCTCTGCTGCAAGGACAGGCTGAGGGAGCTGAGGGTGTTCAGCCTGGAGAAGAAAAGGCTCCAGGGACACCTTGGAGCTGCCTGCCAGGACCTGAAGCAGCTACAAGAAGGCTGCAGAGGGACTGTTCCCAAAGGCCTGCAGGGACAGGACCAGGGACAATGGCTTCAAACTAGAGCAGAGCAGATTGAGATTGGATGTGAGGAACAAGTTCTGCACCAGGAGGCTGCTGGAACACTGCAACAGGTTGCCCAGGGAGGTGGTTGAAGCTCCATCCCTGGAGATACTCAAGGTGAGGCTGGACAAGGCTGTGAGCAACCTGATCTAGTGGAGGATGTCCCTGCTGAGTGCAGGGGGTAGGACTGGGTGAGCTTTGGAGGTCCCGTCCCACCCAACCCATTCTGGGATCTTCAGAGGAGGACCCAGAGCCAAGTGGCAAATGTTGCCTGGGAGCAGAGGGCTGTGCTTCAGACAGGAGCTCCTGATCCAGATCCCACCTCTGTGCTTTCAATCCATGTCTTAAGGATGAGTTTTCCCTTGACCTCACCCTGCAAGGTCAAGCTTTCCAGGCATGCACACAGCAGCACTGTGGACCTGCTGGCAGTGTGAAGGCCTGAGACAGCCACAAGCAGGCCACCCAGCTGGGCAGAAATGCTCAGCCTCAGCTTCTCCTTCTGAAGGCCTCCAGCTCCAGGAGCTTTTGTGCTGCAGCAGCAGCAACCTGGTTGTCCTGGGGTGTGATTTCCACCCTGCATGGATATGGAGGGCCAAATTCAATCAGGTCAGTCTAATTTAACACAGATTCCATGGATATTTGTGCACACTTCCTCTCCCCCCTGGGAGCACTTGAAGCTCTGTCTTCTTCTCATTGATAGGCAGCAGAACAGCTCAGTGCCTAGGAGAATGGCTGCACAAGCAACCAAAGAGTGAACTCCCCCCTCTCATTTCTGACACTCAGTCATGGGCTGACTGCTTTCCTTTTCCTGATGAAGGGAATTATAGTTCAGGGCAACCACATTTGCTGCCTGATTCAGCAGGAACATGCCACCAGTGAGCTGGGAGGAGCAGGGGGGTGGAGAAATCAGAGGGGCTGGAGGCTAGAGAAATCCTCCTTCTGCCCTCTCACCTCTTTCCCCTCCTGCATGCACAAACTGATGCAGGCATGGCCTGGCCAGCTGGGGCTGCTGAGGGTGGAGGAGAGGAGGCTGAGAGGAGACCTCATTGCTCTCTGCAGCTCCCTGAGAGGAGCCTGGAGCCAGGTGGGGTTTGGGCTCTGCTCCCTAGGATTAGGTGATATGAGGAGAGGAAATGACCTGAAATTGTGCCAGGGGAGGGTTAGGTTGGAGGTGAGGGAAAATATTTTTGCTGCAAGAGTGGTCAGGGATTGGCACAGGCTGCCCAGGGAGGTGGTGGAGTCCCCATCCCTGGAGGGGTTCAGGAACCCTGTGGCCATAGCACTTGGGGAAGTGGTTTAGTGGCCATGGTGGTGCTGATGCTTGGACTGGATGATCTCAGAGGCCTTTTCCTGCCAAAACAATTCTGTGACTCCATGACTGAATATGGTTGAGTTATTCCTGATGCCACCTGTCTGCTCCACCTTGAAGTCCTCACCTGCCCTGCTCTGTTGTGCATTTCTGTCAGTGCTGATGTGCAGGGTGGGTTTGTTGCATGAATGAGCCCTGCAACACCAGTGGGTGCAGAAGGACAAGGCAAGCTTCCTGTCAAGTGAGGTGAGTTCAGCCCTCCAGGTAGCACTGTCTGGAAGGTCACCATGCCCCCTGCAAGGCAAGGGAGGCACAGGTCAAAGGGCTTGGCTGCAGACCTTGCTGAAGATTAAAGCTGTGGTGCAGCCTGAGCTGCATTTGCCTCCCAAGGTGAGATTGCTCTAGGACTAAACTCCCTGCAGCAGCCTCTGATAATCCACTTTGTGTGGGAAAACTTCAGGCTTACTGGCAACTGAGTGCTGGAAGTTCACTGAGCACTCAAGGTGCTGTCCCCTGGGAGGGGTTCTGCTGCTGGGAGGCACCCAGATGGATTGTCCCAACTCCTTCTTCCAGCCACAGCTGACTTGGATGGCCTCTTTGCACCCACCTGGCAGGGGTGATGGTTGTGGGGTGTGCAGGAAGTTTGGAGCTCCTTCCAATCTCAGTCTGAGCAGCACAGCAGAGTGGGGGACCTGGAACTTGTCTTTTTCCTGCCTCTGGCTCTCAGCTGCTTCAGATGGCTGCTGCTGGCTGGCTCCAGAAACCCCAACTGGCTCCCAGCTCTGTTCCACTCCCACAGGAATGAGCTGCTGCAGAGACTGTGCTCAGCAGCCAGGGTGACCTCTGCTAGTGCCTCTGAAGCCCTGGGTGGGGGAAGGATGCATGAACCTCAGCACTGACAGGGAGATTACTGGCCTGGCCCTGTCCTCTGGCTTGCAGAGCTCTTCAGCCTGTGCTGGCAGAGCAGGCTCTGCCTTGAAGTGAACCCTGCCTTCCCCCCCTCCTCCCTGCCATGGATTCCTGAGCAATGCTCCACCAGCCTCCAGAGCTGGAGCAGGCCATCAGCTCCCAACATTCAGTACTGGGAGACTGCTCACAGCTCTTCTCTGAACCCTAAAACCACCTGCCTGGGGAGACCCTCAGAATCCCAGCTTGGTGGGGGCTGGGAGACACCTCTGGATATCACCCAGTCTTACCCCACTTCTGAAGCAGGGCACCCACAGCAGCCTGCCCAGCAGCACAATGCCCAGGGGGGGTTGGAAGCTTTCCACACAAGGACACTCCACAACCTCTCTGGGCAGCCTGCTCCAGGCCTCCAGCACCCTCAAAGTACTTCATAGAATGGTTTGGGTTGGAAGGGATCTCAAAGCTCATCCAGCTCCAACCCCCTGCCATGGGCAGGGACACCTCCCCCCAGCCCAGGCTGCTCAGGGCCTCATCCAGCCTGGCCTTGAACACCTCCAGGCAGGAGGCAGCCACAGCATCCCTGGGCAACCTGTGCCAGTCTCTCCCCACCCTCACTCTCAAGAATTTCTTCCTACTCTCCAGAGCCTTCCTCAAGATCCAGCTCAATCTGCTTTCCTCAGGATCCAGTCCATTCCCTCTCCTCTTGTCACTCCAAGCCCTTGTCAAAAGTTCCTCCCCAGGTTTCTTGTAGACCTTTCAGGTACTGTGTGGATGGAAGCTCCTGTGTCCTACCCTGCCCCTTGTCCTGTCACTGGCAGACAGCACTGATGTGGTCAAGAGCAGAACCTTCAGGCCAGCCTGGCTTTGAGCTTTTCAGGAAGGTGCTGAGATGATTTGGTCACAGCAGTAAGGAAGCATCTGGTCACAGCCAGCTGAATCAGCTGGCAAACCTGGTCCTGGTGAGAGGCAGAGTCAGGGAGATGTGTTTGGGAATAGGAAGGGAATAATGTGGTTGTGTAGAGCTGGACGGCTTAGGAAGAGAGAACCCAGAGAGCCAGGCAGCCTTTGGATCTGGGTTGCTTGGCATGTAGAGGGCAAGTCCTGCTCCTGGCCTCAGCCTGGAAGCAGCTAAGCCCTGCTAGGGGTGGGCTGCAGCACCTGAGGTGTGGATGGCTCTGCTGGCACAGGCAGTGTGCTGCTCTGCTCTTTGCACAGAGGAAAGGGCACAGTTTGCTTTGTGCAGCAGGGAAAGGCAACTTTTCCCCAGTGAAAGTCATTAACCTTCTGATTTGATTGAAATTCCTCTCAGTCTGCAGGGAAATTGATAGCTGCAGTGAAAAATGTTATGAGGGGACTTGGGGAAACCTCTCAAGCTCTCAAAACACTCCTACTGCTTGCTGTGCCCTAAATGTTGATCTCTGCTAAGTATAACACACAGAGCCTTATCCCTGTGGAAGCAGGAGGATAATTCAGTGCAGTTGTTTAGACAGCACAAAGCTCTGGGGGGAATCACAAGCAGCAGAAATGCCAACCTGCTGGCAGCCTGCTGGGCATTGGTGGGAGTGGGGAGGCTCAGTGCATGCCCAGACCTGTGCAACAGGTGCTGCTGAAACCATCCTGCATACAAACTCTCTTTTGTTGGTCCTTTTCTCCCTCCTTCCCAGAAAGACTTTGCTGGCTTCTGTCCTGGCCAGCTGAGTCCTGGTGATTGGAGCTGTGTGGCACTTGGTGATGGCTGAGCCAGGGTGTGCCCAGCTGGCCAAGCAGGCTGATGGCATCCTGGCCTGCATCAGCAATAGTGTGGCCAGCAGGTCTAGGGCAGGATTGTGCTCCTCTGCTCAGCACTGCTGAGGCTGCACCTCAAATACCAGCTTTGGGTTTGGGCCCTCACTCCAAGAAGGACATTGAGGAGCTGGAGCAGGTCCTGAGGGCAACCAAGCTGGTGAAGGGTCTGGAGAACAGAGATCTTGAGAGGAATGGCTGAGAGAGCTGGGGGTGTGCAGTCACAAGAGGAGGCTGAGAAGAGACCTCATTGCTCTCTACAACTCCCTGAAAGGAGGCTGGAGCCAGGTGGGGGTTGGGCTCCCAAGCAACCAGTGGCAGAACAAGAGGTCACAGACTCAAGCTGTGCCAGGGGAGGTTCAGGTTGGGTATTAGGAAAAATGTCTTCCGGGAAAGGGCTCTCTGGCGCTGGCCCAGGCTGCCCAGGGAGGTGGTGGAGTCCTCATCCCTGGAAGGGTTTAAAAGCTGCATGGATGTGGTGCTGAGGGCTGTGGCTCAGCGGCAGTGGTGGCATTGTGGGCTCTGGGTGAGTGGCTGGACTTGAACTCGAAGGTCTCTGCCAACCTCAGCAGTTCTATGATCTGTGCCTTCATCAGAAGCACCAAACTCACACTCAGCCTCCATCTGCTGAGCTCTCCAGCAAAGGGCTGTGCTGGGGGTCTGCCCCGCAGGGCTGTGTGCTGCATTGCTCTGCCTGCGCTGTCAGCCGGGGCTGCAGGAGCTGCGGCTGTGCCCTGCCCCGCAGGGCTGTGTGCTGCAGTGCTCTGCCTGCGCTGTCAGCCGGGGCTGCAGGAGCTGCGGCTGTGCCCTGCCCCGCAGGGCTGTGTGCTGCAGTGCTCTGCCTGCGCTGTCAGCCGGGGCTGCAGGAGCTGCGGCTGTGCCCTGCCCCGCAGGGCTGTGTGCTGCAGTGCTCTGCCTGCGCTGTCAGCCGGGGCTGCAGGAGCTGCGGCTGTGCCCCGCAGGGCCGCGGGGAGTGCACGGCCGGGAGGGGCTGCGTGTGGGAGGTGCTGCCTGCTGTAGGTCTGTCCTCACAGGAGCACGGCAGCAGGTCGGGTCTGTGTGGAGCTGAGCCTGGGCCCCTGCACCGAGTGATGAGGCAGGAATGTGGCTGCCCTGCTGAGGAACCGAACTGCTTGCTGGGTCCCGAGCAGTCCAGCCTGCTGGCCTCTGCTTCCTTCAGTTTGAGATCACTTGGCCAGAGAAATGAAGCCTACTAACAACCGGTTGGTTTTTCTCTTGCAAACCCCAACAGGTCCTCCAGGGACCCCTAGAAACCTGAGAAGCTTGGATAAAAGCCAGCAGTTTGGGCTAGGGAAGGGGCAAACCCTGCTTTGGGGGCTGGCTCTGGGGTTGCTGTGGTGTGAGTCTTCCTAAGCGTTCCCTGGGTGAAGGGGTGGAGGGATGGCTTGGGGAGCAGTGCTGTGAGGAGGGAGAGGAGGGAGCTTGCTGCCTGGCAGTGGCTTCCTGCCTGTGAAGTGCTTGCTCTGGGCTGATTCAGTCTGCTGGCCAGCAGTGAAGCTCTGCTGTGTCAGTGTGAGGCTGTTGCGGAGCTTACAGCGTTCTGGCTCCAGTCTCTGTTACCTTACACTTCCCTACCCTCAGCAGTGGCTTGTCTCTCCCACTGTAGGATTACAGGCTGTAGACATCCAGGATCTCCAGGGGAGGAACTGTTCATCCAAACAAAGCTTCTGCTGAGCAGCAGGTTCAGAATGCTGCTGGGGTGCAGAAGAGGGCTCCCTTCCTGCCCAGAAGCAAAATGCAGCTCAAGCTCCCTGTGCTAAGTCCAGCTGCCCTCTGAGCCCCTCCCAGCCTGCTCCCTGCAGGCCCTGGGGTGTTGGAGTTGCTGGTCCCCTCTGGTGTCCGGGTGCCTGGAGCCCTGTGTCACTGCTCCTCTTGAGTCAGCAGAGAGCAGGCAGCTGCCTCTCAGCATCTGCTGAGGGAGAGCAGTGCTTGAGCTCAGAGTAGCAGCTTTCAGTGTCTCCAAATGGAAGCAAACTGTTGAATTTGTTGCTCTAGTTGGCCTGAAAGATCCATCCTGAACCTCCCCAGTACAGTGACTGGATGTCTGCTGGCATCCACACTCACACTCCCCCTGGGAACAGAGTGTTAGCTGGGATCAGGAGCTGAGAGCTTGGTCTGCAGCCCTGCATTGAAACTCTCCCAGTCAGTAGCTTGCAGGTCATGGTCTGAAGATCCTCAGTTGTCCATGAAAGTCTTCCAAGAATTAAATAGGGTGTGAGTGGAGGAGTCCCTCTGGAAATGGCTGGGGGAAAATCGACCAAGCAGGAGCTGCCTCTCCCAGCAAAGCAGGGGAAGAGCAATCCCCTGGGGTGCTGTGGGGCATTGTGCTCAATCTGCTGCTGCTGAGCCCTTAAAGGGCTCCTGCCTGGCTCATTTGGTTTGCTTGGTTGGAATGCTCTGAGCAGTGCATTTCTGCCATCTTGGCTGCATGCCAGTGGAAGCCCTGAACCTTTCTTGCTAGCATCTGTGTGCAATAGAAAGGGTCATTTATAATCTCTCCAAGCCATGATGAGGCCTTTCATCAGCCTGTCTGCAGCCTGCCTGCCTCCTGGAGCCTGCTCCTGCTGCCTTTTGGCTTGCAAAGAGAAATCCTGGGGTGGGTTTGTCTGCTTGGCTCCTTTCTGGCACAGTGGCTGTGCAATTCTAGCTACAGTGAGTTCCAGGCTGTGCATTCTACTGCATCTCCTGGTCAGTGATGTTCCTGGCTCTCTGGCTCACTGTGCCATAGTAACCACCAGACAGGTGAAGGCTGCACTGGCAGGAGATGGCAGTGCCTGTGGGAAGCCAGGAGTGTTCTGCAAACAGGAATGGACCTTCCACCCCTGGGCTGGGAGCCTTTGGAACCAAGCTCCTCCTTCTGTTGGTAAAGACAGAGGCTGGGAGAGTCCATGTTCATGCTGGGTTATCTGAGTGGCTTTGGGGTCTGACCAGAGGGTTCTGCCCTCATGATCCATGCTGTGGTGGCTCTGTTTCAGAGGACACTCTCAGGGTGCTGAGGTGACACACATTGTGACTGCCATGGTGCTCCTCCTGAGGATGGTAGAAAGCTGTCCCTAGATGTGAGTGAAGGATCTGCTGCTTTGCCATGCTCACAGACTGCAGCATGCTTGGAAGGGACCTCTGGAGCTCATCCAGTCCAAGCAGCTTGCCCAGGAGCACAATGCCCAGGGGGGGTTGGAAGCTCTCCACACAAGGACACTCCACAACCTCTCTGGGCAGCCTGCTCCAGGCCTCCAGCACCCTCACAACAAACAACTTTCTCTTCCTCTTCACATGCAACCTCCTGGCTTCCACTTTGTGCCCCTTGCTGCCCCTTGTGCTGTCCCTGGGCACCACTGAGCAGGGTCTGGCCCCAGCCTCTTGCCCCCCACAGCTCCTTTAGCTCTTGCTGAGCATTGCTCAGCTCCCCTCTGGGGCTGCTCTTCTGCAGGCTCTCAGCCCCAGGGCTCTCAGCCTTTGCTCCTCACAGAGCTGCTCCAGGCCCCTCAGCAGCTTTGCAGCCTCCCCTGCACTCTCTCCAGCACTTCTCTGTCTCTCCTGAACTGGGGAGCCCAGACCTGGACCCAGGACTGCAGCTATGGCCTCCCTAGGGCAGAGCAGAGGACAGCCCTGTTCAGCCTGGCCAAACCCAGGTGATGGCTTCAGGCAAGGAAAGCAATGGATGGAGAGCCTGAGGAAAGCTTCTCACATCCTATAATGATTGCTTCCCTTTATAACAGGTCCCTGGGCAGGTCATCTGGACAAATGATCCTGGGAAAGTGGTGAGTTCTGTGCAGGCTTCTGTCCTGTGCCCTGCAGCATGGGAGCAGCTTTACCTGCAAGCACTGCCCAGGGCTCTGTCCCTAGGCTGTAACAGAGCCTGGCCACCAGGTCTCCATGTCAGGGAAGGCTTCTCCGAGGCAGAAATGATCAACCTGCCTGCCAAATTCCTTGGGTTTGTGAGGGGATGTGTGCCCCTGAACTGCTTATTCCAAGGACCAGGTAGAGCAAAGGTGCCAGACCTAGACACAAGAGCAGTTTTGGGCTTGTTTGGAGAGGAAATCTGTGCCTGTGCCAGCAGCACCTGGTGAGCTGAAGCCTGCCCAGCCCAGCCCAGCCTTGGAGCCAGCTGAGAATCCTCTTTCTTGCAGTTTTTGACACAGGCAGCCTGCACAGTGCCACCTGCTTAGCTCCAGATCCACAGATGGAGTGCTAGACTCCCAAACTGGGCGAAAACAATCCTTGAGGGAGCAAGATGGCTTTGAACCTGGGTCTGTGCAAAGCAGAGCTAGGGAGAGGAAGGGTTGGTTTGCAGTCCCTCTGTAGCAGCTGTGCCTCAGAGCTGCCAGTGTGCTTGAACCAGAGCAGAGAGGCTGCCAGATGCCCTCTGGCTGCTGCAGGTCTGCCTTCAGCAGCTGCCCTTCTCCTCAGCCTTGTGCTGGGTGATGTGATGCTGTTCCTCTTGGGTCACTTTGCCACCTCCTTTGCCTTCAGCCTCCTGGAGCTGTCTGGTTTCAGCAGCAGGTGTGGAGTGGTTTGCCCTTTGTGCTCTTAGCTGTGGCCTGTGTGCACACAGCTGCTCGTGGCAGCTTGAGGAGAAGGTTTGGTTCATTGCTGTAGGACACAGGCTCCTGCCATTGTCCTGTGCACCTCCTGTGTTCTGCCAGCCATGAAATCCCTGTGCCTGAGCCTGCTGCAGAGCTGCTCTCCTGGTGGCTGAGCCAGAGCCAGGTGTCAATGCAGAGCAGGGCTGAACAACTTAGAGTCATAGACTTGGTTTGGTTGGAAAAGATCTCCAAAAGATCTCCAAAGTCATCCAGTGCAACCATTCCCTAACTCTATCAAGGCTGGTGCTAAGCCTTGGCCCTCAGCACCACATCTCTGCCTCTTTGAAACCCCTCCAGGGATTCAGACACCTCCCTGGGCAGCCTGTGCCAGTCACTCAGAACCTTTCAGTGAAGAAGTTCCTTGTAATGCCCAACCTAGACCTGACCTGGTGTGACTTGAGGCACTTGTTGTCCTCTCCCCTGTTCCCTGGGAGCAGAGCCCAACCCCCACCTGCCTCCAACCTCCTCTCAGGGAGCTGTAGAGAGCAATGAGGTCTCCTCTCAGCCTCCTCTTCTCCACACTGAACACCCCCAAGTCCCTCAGCTGCTCCTCCCCAGCCCTGTTCTCCAGACCCTTCCCAGCTCTGTTGCCCTTCTCTGGCCCTGCTCCAGCTCCTCAATGTCCTTCTGGGAGTGAGGAGTCCAAAACTGAACCCTGGATTTGAAGTGTGTCCTCAGCAGTGCCCAGCATGGGGGCACAATCCCTGCCCTGCAGCTGCTGGCCACACTGTTGCTGACCCAAGCCAGGATGCCATCAGCCTGCCTGGCCCCCTGGGCACACATAAGCTGCAAGAGGGTCTATGGATCCTGATGCCCAGGGCTGACAGTGCAGTTCCTGCCTTCTCATGGTGAGGAGGTCTTCCCACTCTTGTTTTCTTCTGAGGCACCATGAGACATCAGTTCCTCCTGCTCCTGGGCAGTTTCTGTTGCCCATTTTTGGGCTGTAACCTCACCAAGGACCTGTCCAGCACCCAGCTTGTGTGGGTCCTGCTGACAATGAGCTGCACCACACCAAAAAGCAGCTTTGCCCCAGCCAGATGCTGCAAGGAGTGGAGGGAGGCTGGGGCTGATGCCATAGCCAGCAGAGCCCAGCACAATGGGCTGGGACTGTCAGGAGATTTGGAGAGGGCTTTGGTCTGCAGTCCTGTTGTCCCTGCTAGCAGAGCTGAGTGACGCCGGGGAGCTTTGGCCTCCAGGGAGCCAGCAAGAGGCATGGTTGGATCTCTTGTGGTTCAGGCTGGCAGAGAGGGGAACCTCCCTGCAGCTGTTGGTGGGAGAGGGTGGGAGGGGGAGGGGTGAGGAATGAAGGCTGCAGCAGGGCTGGCAAAAGGAACCACCTCACTTCTACTGCAGCCTGGTGCACCATGGGGCTGGCTGGGGCTGGCTGTCCCACTGGGGCTGGCTGTCTCCCTGGGGCTGTCTGTCCCACTGGGGCTGTCTGTCCCACTGGGGCTGTCTATCTCCCTGGGGCTGTCTGTCTCCCTGGGGCTGTCTGTCTCCCTGGGGCTGTCTGTCCCACTGGGGCTGCCTCACCAGGGCTAACAGTGTCTTTCTCTCTGCAGGCATTGGTGTCACTACACAGTCACCAGGACAGTGTCCTGCCAGGTGCAGAATGGGTCAGAGACAGTGATCCAGAGAGTTTATCAGAGCTGCCGCTGGCCAGGGCCCTGTGCCAACCTAGTGAGGTAAGCCTGATGCCAGCCCTTGTGCCTGTCCCTGTG
>VXBD01015007.1:0-11083 GCA_013399975.1 Indicator maculatus
GGTAGTAGGCAGAGGAATTGTCTGGACAGCTCTGTTGAGCTTGGCTGCTGTGGCAAGCTTGATGAGCATGATGTCATTGTCCAGGGTTGAGCTGCTGTAGCGGGGGTTGCGGATGACTTTAGCTGAATTAATGAACTGCTGAGTGGACTCCGTGGCTGCCAGGTTGTTTTTGCCGAGCTGCACCTGGATACGACTGCAGAAGAGAAGGAATGGTCACATCCATTACTGCTCCTGACAGGGCATGGGCAAGCTCCCTGCCACCATAGGCACTCCCTTCAACACTGCTGTTATAGCAGCTGCAGGTTGAATACATAACAGTGCTTTACTCAAGCATTCTGGAAAAGGGCAAACTGCCATTACCTTGACCACATTTGTCTTCCTGTTCTGCACTGACTATCTTTTACCAAGAGTAGTGCCATAGCCCATACCTGCCTGTGAGATTATCACATTGCCATTTCAGAAAGTGCTCTGCATGCACAGAAACACTTGCAGGAGTGGAAGCCCTTCAGATGCCTCAGCCCAGCTTCCTGAATGAGCCACCCATTCCTTGGCTGTCCCCTGTCACACCGGAGTCACTACGTATCTGGATCTCAAAGCTCGGAATACCTGCTGGCAGGGAACTGGAAGAAAGAAGCAGGCTATGGAAGGAGAAATTTTATTCTACTCACGACTTGTAGCAGTGAGCAGCTGAGAGGACCCACTGGCTGCTGATGAGAGAACCTCCACAGAAGTGATACCCAGAATTCAGGGACACCTGATAGGGAACAGAGTTCTCTGCACAGGTGTAGCCTCCCACGATCTTGTCATCATCACCATCATCATCATCATCACCGCTGATGGGATAGGCAACTGGGAGACAAGAAGAGGCACCTGTCAGCATCTGGCATAAGGAAACCTGTGCCCCTGTGCCTGACTGAAGCACCTCACTTGTAGGCTCTGCTTCCACAAAGACTCACAGTAGCAGTGGTGGGGAAGTCTAACGGACACTCATTTGCTGCTCCCTAAAACAATGCCATCAGGGTTAGAAGCAGATGGGTCTCACACACCTGCATCTCAAGCACTGGCTGCTAGTCCCAGGGCATCTGTGCCAGGATGCCGCCCGCAGTAGCGGTCGACAGGGGACCGAGTGCAAGTACAACACAGGTCTGCAGTGGCATTTCCTTGGCACGCTCGCCCTCGGCTCACACATTTACAGCAGCTCCAGGATTTTCTGGGCCTGGGCATTGTCTTTGTGTTTCAGAGTCCTTAAGAGAGAGGCAGTCTGGTTTTTTGAAGCTATGGCCACGTTTCAGCAGTCCTGCATCAGAAACCCCTGGGAAGGGATTCATTCCTCTTTCTGTGACACGAGCAACGATCAACAGGCAGCAGTCAAAAGAGATTGTAGGCTCTGCCTTAAAACTTGGGCAAGCTGAAACTGAATTTCACTTTGGCAGCACACACTACCTTGTGAGTTTGCTTAGAAAATGAGCTTCCTTACACACTGCAACAACAGGAGTGAAAAATGTACTCACCAGCCACACCCAGAAGGGCCAGCAACAGTATGTGCTTCATGGTCTCCACACGACCTCAAGCCTGGAGTGGTGGACTGCAAGTGTGAGCTGCTAGAAATACGCTTTCTGAAACGGCCTTATCTCCCATCCAAGGATTTTTCCAGGCAAAAAGTACACAGTGGAAAATTCAAAGATCCAAATGTGGGCAGTTAGCAGGCACTGGTAGAAAGTACAAATAGCATATCAGTTAATCACAAACCTTCCTTAGGATAGAGAGCTATTTTAAAATTATTTCAGAAGGCAGCCTTCCCTTTGGAAATACTTTTGGGCTTTGGAAGATCTGTGGTTCCTGGTCTGCATCATTCTTGCATGCAGCACCTGTTGAGAGCAGCCTTCACACCCCTTTGAGCTTCCTCTGTGCTGATGCTGTTGTCCTTAAAAATGTGAAGTTTTTACTGGAAGCTGTAAGTTGCAGCTAATGAACCCTGAGACACTTATGCATTTATTCTGAAACAAACAAAGCCAAGTCCAAAACTTCTCAGTGCTGTTAATTTCATTTGAGCAAATTCCTTTTCTTGATTGGAGTGTGTGTGTGTGCTTATCATATAGGACACAATCTTTTCCCAAAGGAAAATGTTCCAAAATAAATTCAATAGGCATGAAAAAATCGCTCCACTGCCTCCCATGTGAAGCTGTTCAGTTGTGGGCTTGTTCCCCATAGCTTTTGGGAAGTGTTTCTCTCACCTAGTCCATATGATAATCTCAGCCTAGGTACTGACAATTCTTTCTTTTAAGACTCTTACCTGAAATGTAAATACTCTCTTCTGCTCAGTGCAGCTGAACATCCCACTGTAAAGGGTTTTTAAGGGTCTTTAAAAGAAATATTCTCCAGCTGCAAACAAGTTTCTCATTTCATGCTTCAGAATGCTGGCAGCTCCAAGGGCACAAAAGGGAGGAGGATTGGTGAATGGGGGGGGCAGCTGTGTTAGATGTTATCAAAGGACAAGCAGAAGCAGCTGGTATTTCTAGAAGTCCATGCTCCTAGTCCAAGTGTTTCAGTCAGCTGTATCATCACTGAACTCAGATACAATAAATAAATTTGTCCAGGCTGATGCAAGACCGTGGGAAGGGGAAACCTGGAAAAACTATGGGCTGGCAGAGGGAAAGCTGCCCAGGAGTATCAAGTGGGAGAGTTTCTCAGGATAGTCCTTGTACTTCTCACAGAGCTTGGTGATACTCTCTTCCCAAGACTGCCCTGCTTTGGAGCAGCTCTTACATTCTACAAAGCTTCTGACCCTGGAGCTGTTCACAGCTGTGCAAACCTTCTGTCACACCCTCTTGCTTTGTCCTCTGTGTCTGTGTTTCTCTTTTCCCAGTGGCACAGTGTTCGGCTTTCACGTCAGAGATTTGAACTCTCAGTCTCCTAGAAAGACAAAGGACTGTACAGTAATTGGGGGCTAGTAGGCAAATCTAGGGCCTTGGTAATTCCTCCTTTTTCAGGAAACCTCCTGTTGGTATTGATGCTGCCAGCATTCCAAAAGAAAATTGGATGAGTCATTGGCAGAGTCTGCCTGAAAACCCAAGCCCCACTGCCTAGATATTTCTGTGAGACAGACACCTTTGCTTCCAGTCTAAACCTCTCTTTCCCTCTCCGTGCCTTCCCAGGCATTGTGGTATCTAGGGTCATTTTACCTGAGGAGCTTCCATGATGCATACCAGCACCAAGAGACAGTCAGGAATACAATACAAATTAGCTCCTGCATTGCTCTTTCCTCAGCCTGGGGCACCTATGCCCTTCAGGTTGGAGCTCTGCAGGATGCCGAGCCCAAGGCTAGATTTTCAAGGGAACAGCGAGATCCTGCCACTTCAGCCCTGTGTGAGCCAAGCCCTAGTATATCCCCACCAAGTTTCTCAGTACTTCCAGTCTCTGCCATGGCTTATCACTTATTTCTCTCTTCTACTACTCCCTTTTGCCTCAAATTTGTTTGGTTTTTTTTTTTTTTTTTTCCATCCNATCCACATTCTCCGGATTCTCAGGCATGCAAGACTTCGGCTCAGAGACTTCAAAGCAACGCCAATGAATTGCCACAGTCCAGTTGGTGGCTCCTCAAAGAGGCTCTTCCTCTTGTTCCAGAGAAGAGGGAGCTGAGATAGGACTGGGAGTCAAGATATCTGATGTGAGCACACAGGAGAATGTGTGTGCTCTGTACCATGGTGTGTACCCAGGTGTGATGGGCTGTGGTGTGCATGCATACACATCCACATGTGTTTGTCTGTGTGTATGTGTACATTTATCCATGCCACCTCCTACTCCCAAACTTTGTTTCCTCTCCCTGGCCTGCTACATCAAGGATTGATTGGCAATAAATCCAGATCCTGGGCCTGAAATTCATCTTTCTCCCAGGGGAGAGTGAATCTCATTTCTGGCACGCTCTGGAGCACAATGCACTCATTATAGGCAGTGGGGACTGGAAGACACTGAGTACCTGAATTCTAGGTCTCTTTTCCCATTTACAGAGAGATTTCAGGACTTAGTGAAACAGAAGTGATGGACTGGAGGAGTAGCCCAGGCACCCAAGTTGTATTGGATGGATTAAATCCCCATGTGGAGAAATTAAGGCTCCTGCTTTTGTGATAATTGTGCCTGTCTTATATATGGGCAGGGTGCTTTGCTAATGTCCAAAGATGTCCCCTGAGGCAGAGCTCCCTGCCAATGGACATCATCCTGGTTCTGCATTTGTCATGCCAAAGACAACAGTGATTAGCAGCCAGGAATTAAATCACTGTGCCTGAAAGCTGAGAAGAGGACCCAGGGATCTGGTTTCTCAGTATCTCTTTCCCTTCCTGGATTGCTGTGGCTATCTGCTTCATGCCCAGGGCAAGAAGGAATGAAGATTTTGGAGCTGCTGTTGCTTTCATGCCCTGCCCCATACTTCTTTCTGACAGAGAGGTGATGCAACTGATTTGAGGTGGGGTGCAGACAACCTTCTCATTTAATGTGCTGGGTAATTTATTTGTCCCATAAATAAACCCCAGCTGAGAGCATGCACATTTGGACCGGTGCAGTTAAGATTTTGACCACTTGGTAGCACCAGTTACTGTGGAAAGAACAGGACGCTGCCTTTCTCTGTGTCATGACTCACCTCACGTCCTTGATCTGCAGCCACTTCTTCTGAAGCATGCAGAGCAGCTTCCAGCCCCAGCCCAGCAGGCATCCAGCACCTCACTGAGATGCTTCAAAAGCAGAGCCCTAGCTGCATTGCCTCCACCCCACTAGCAGTTTCCCCACATTATCCATTAACCCCCAGGTTGCCAAAACCCTCTGCCTCCCTTGCCCAACAAGCTCCCCTCAGCCAAGAGGGGACTGTATGCTCGCTGCCCACCTCAACATCACTGGTTAACTGAAAAACACCTCCTGACCTTTTCCCTAAAAGCAACTGTGAGAGGCTGTTCCTTCATCTGTCTGTAAACCCTCACTTCCTCAGGAAACCAAACATCCAGGCATGCCCTGCTCTAATTCCCCTCTAAAGAAAACAGGGTGTCTTGGCTGCTGCCTCTGGCTCTAATGTGCAGATGTACCTGGCTTCCCAGAAGCAGGCTGAGAAAGCCATCAAGGTAGTCCTTCCCACTCCCAGATCCACAAAATTCTCAGAGAAGAGTAAGCATGTCACTGAAGCAGGAAGCAAACAAACTTGGCGGGCACTGGAGGCCAATTCTCCTAGTGTCAGTGGAAAGAAGGGGTGGATGCAACACATCTAAGGATTCTTCACATGCATGGCTGAAATAGCCATGGCTCAAACAGAGCCATGTCAACTTCTCCCCATTTATCATCCACAAAGGACAAACTCAGGCCTTCACCCCCTCCATGTGTAACTCTCCACTCTCTTCAGTGTAGAGCCATGGAGCTCTGGGTTTGTGGACAACCTCTGCTGTTTCCTAGTGCCTGATCTAGCCCACTTGCTGCATCCCCTGCCACAAGATGGCTGCCCTAACTTGCTGACTTTTCTTTATCTTCAGTGCCACTGAATAATAGAAGAGAATGTCATTCCCTAGGAGAAGCTAATACTCAGGTATGTTTTCACAGTCCACCAAAGACATAAGCTGAGAAATCCTTCATGGAGTGTGAGACATAAGCCTTGTCAGGGGCGCTCCAGCTCATGCTGCAACTGCCATGGAGAGGGAGATGCTGACACATAAGTGAACTGTGCAACTCCATGGTCTCCACCTGCTGATTCAGTGTCTCCTGTGTACAGTTTTCTTCATGCCTTTCAGTAACCTTTCTTCCTTATACTAACACTGAATTCAGTGACATCCCATTTGCCTTCTCTTTCACAGAATCATTATATGGAAGCACCAGCAGGCATCCTAGCCCATTTCCACTTGTTTATCCTTCCCTGACGCTAGGTGTACATCCAGGCACAGAGTTCAAGAGCTCCTGTGAGAAGGGGAAAAGTGTTGCCAGCAATGCTCACCACATTGAAGACCTCTGTCTTTTGTTGTCTGAGTTCCTTTCATTCTTGTCACTCTTCCAGCTGTGGATCCCTATGCTCATTGGTTTCTCCAGGTAGCTTATGCTGAGTTTGCCCTGTTCAAAAGGTCATTAAACATCCTTCTGAGCAGCAACGCCTGAGGTGTTGCATAGAGAATACCAGGGGCCTGAATCTGGTGAGGCTGTGAGCAGAGCAGCAGAGGGGTGTCACTGGTAGAGCATGAATGAATGAAGTTACACTGTACAGCTGCTTTCAAGACCTTAGTGCTCTCACCAGCTGCATTCCAGCACCACCCCACACACGAGACCTGCCAGCAGGCAGAATGCTTGCGCTGTTTTAGTGTCTTTCCTTGTCCTGCTTCCCACTCATGTCAATTTCTGTGCATAGAGAAAAAGACCCTTCTCACAGCTTGGGGGAGAGGGGTGTGTGGTATGTGTAAGAATGAGCCATGGGAGAGACCAAAAATGCATGGGGAATTGCAAGGGACCTGTGTGTGTTCTTCATCCCTCATTTTCCAGGGTCTTTAGAATGAAGCAGGGATCTTTCTTTTAGCATTACTCTGCCTTGCACACTCTCCCATGCAACCTCAGCACAGTTCTGGCCATGCAATCCACTCATCCTCTCCCTGTACCTCCACCCCCATCTCTGCACGGTTTTTACTCTCCTGTGATTGTGTGCATCATCCCCACATGTTCCCAGCCAGCCAATGCTTTCGCACATTTCATGTCCTGCCCAGTCCCAGTATGTCTCACCCTCACTTAACACTTCCTCTTTATGTGTCTCTGGGCAACTACAAAAGGTGGGTCCCTGAAAGAAGAGGGGCTTTTTCCCCATGGTTCCTAGCTGGTTCTTTGTGGCCATACTGGCCCCTATAGGTAAGTGAACCTATCTCACCCCTGCATACCTACATCAATTCCACTGCTGTTGTCCCACCTGTGTACCCAGTTGCTGGCAGTGCTCTGTTCCCCAAAACATTCAGTGCCAAGGCTGGGCAATGAATGAGGTGGGCAGGAATCCCTGAACCCTCCTGTGATGGCTGCCTGGTTTTGCTTCTGTGCACAGTCTCCTGGTTGCCTTTTTGGACAGAAACTGTCTGGGAATGTTTCCTGCCTGTTGAAGATGGATTGTAATTTCACCTGCTGATCTGAAGAGCTGTGACATTCCCTCCACTGCTCCCCAGCCTGTCGTGTTGCCTCTAAGTCTCTCCTCTACCACACAGTGCCTAGTTCAAGTTTTTTCCATTTTTAACTTCTTCCCAGCATTTCTCCTTTTCCATTCCAGCACTGGCTCTGGAACAGTCCCCAGACACAGTGATACGACAAGACCAGTCAGCGAATCTGAGCTGTTCCAAGAAGAAATCCTCCAGCACAGCTATGTACTGGTACAAGATGCCTTTGGGGAAGGACTCCAGGCTGATCATAGTGGCTTCTGCACTAGCGGGTGGTAAAGCAGATGTTGAGGAGAATTTCAAAAGCCATTTCAAGAGCAGCGAGATACAAGGAGACAGGATAGAGCTCTTGATAGAGCATGCCTTCCTCAATGACTCCGGCACCTATTACTGTGCGGAGAGCGAGGCACAGTGGCTGGGCTGCTGAGGGAGCTGAGCGCAAACCTCTCCCTGCACGAAAGGGACCTGCCTTTTACTCACTAATGCTGCATGAGGCAAGATGATTCCTTTCCACTCATTACCTCCTCTGCTTTCTAGCCTTCCCTTCATCTTCTTGCCCGGTCTTCTCTCCTTGCCACCCCTTTCCTCCTTCATTTAACTCATTACATTATATTCATACAGGGGAACGTCTTCACTGCAAAGCCCATGACAACTTTCAGCAGTCAGGCACTTGCTCTCTTTTATTGGTTAACCTTCCCCTGCCACACGTTGCTGGGCCCACAGCATGGGCACAGACATGCAGAGGCTCCATCTGGCCTCTGATGCACAGAACCAGGGTACACAAACTGGGAGCCTTACTTCCTGCCTGCAGTGATTAACCTCAGCCTTAGGTTGGTGAACAAGGCTGTGCCTCACGCAGAGAAGACAGGTGTTTTTTCCAGCTCTGTCCATTCTCATCCTTCTGCTCCTGTACAGAATTCTGCAAAAGGGAGATTAGCAGTCAGCTCTTCCCTTCTGGAGAAGGCTAAGTCTGTACCATCACGTCCCATGATAAACTTGTTGCATGGTGAAGTCTCCCTAGAGGTAGTTCCAGTACCAAGCCAAAGGTAGCCTTTTCTCTCCTTGAGATCTCCCTTTAAAGGAAAAGAGCAGTCACAGAAATCCTCTCTCCCATGATACAAACAGACATCAGTCAGCAGTGTTTCCCATACCTGGGCAGCATAATGAGGGGCACTGGGATAAGCTGAGAAGATTCCACATGGCAGCTTGCAGAGCAGGGAGTCTCTGAGCATGAGGGTGTCTAGAGGGGAGACTCAGCACAGACATAAACATGCATTTCTGAGTTCTCTTTCTCTTCCCTTCATTTGGTGCCTCTGTGCTGTGCACGCACTCAGGCAGCCCCATCATGCTCCTGTGATAACACTTTGCCTCCTGCCCATACACACACACGCACACATACATACAGCAGGAAGACGGTGGAGCAGGATGCGTGCACTTGATGCCTGCATGCAGATGCCACTCCCCACTGTTCTCAGCCAGCCAGCTGCTCTCACTCATTGCCCTGCCCACCTGTCCACAAGAGACATCTCTCTTCCTCAACCTCTCCTCTTCATGAATCTTCCTGCCTGTGTCATCACCACGGGCAGGTTGCTGGAAGGAGGTGGCCTTTCTCCATGGTTCTCCAGTGGTTCCTTATGGCCATCCTGGTGCCTGTTGGTAAGCAAGTTTCCCTTCCACTTGAACAGCTGCACTGGAGTTGCTGCAGCTCCCTCAGCTGTCTAGCCAGTTGCTGGCAGTGCCCCATTCCCCAAGACTTCCAGGAGGAGGATGGGCAATGAACAAGATGACCTTTTCCTCTTTTCCTCCACATCTTTATTCTGAAAATTCTACAGATCTACAAAACTAGGTTTTTTGGTTTGTCTTTTCCAACCCATCTTAATATTTCAGATGAGAGTACTAAAGGAATTATTTTCCCAACAAATTTTCTATTTTATTTGAAGCTGGTTCATGGAGTTTTATTTCTACTGCATGTCTCTCTCAGAGAAATGGAACACTGTCCCATAGCTTGCTGATATCGTTATGCCACCCTATCCCATATCATGCTTCAAAGATGTGCTTTCATGCCCCTTTCAACATATTTCACTCCTCCCATTGCTTCCCTTCTCTTTGCAGGCCAGGCACTTCAATCACCAGACATGGTTGTCCGAGTGGGAGACTCTGTGACTCTGGACTGCTCCCAAAAGACAAATGAATTCTTGACCATATACTGGTATAAATTGCCCATGGGGAAGGATGCCACCCTGCAGTTGGTTGTATACTCAATGGAAGGTGGCACAGCAGAGATTGAGAAGGAATTCAGAAACCACATCCAGAGCAACGGGACGAAGGGCAGCCGCTTATCTATGAAGATAGATCATGCCCTACTCAATGACTCTGGCACATACTTCTGTGCTGAGCAAGACACACAGTGACTGCAAAGCCAGAGCAGCAAAGCACAAACCTTTCCATGCAGACAGGGATCTGGCCATAGCACATGCACAACCCCGTATTTGACAGTACCAAATTTCTACTCTTGCCCTCCAGCCCTGCCTGCATAAAGTAAGAAGTGGTACAGTCTGTTTCTCTTCCACTTGTCTCTTAATTTCTTTCCTATTCTATCCCACCTCAGAAACACTTTTTGACCCTTTTTTCTTATATACACTGCCTTGCCTCATTTCTCTTCTTTCCATAGATTTCCTTTTACTTTACTGGTCTATTCATTCTGTCCTTTTCTCCTGTGTCCTCTCTCTCACCTATTCCTCTCCTGGTTTCTTATGTTTAAGCATATTTTTAAAATATGCCTGTTTTTGTCCAATCTGTTGAGCTTCACAAAACTCTTAGCAGTTCATTTACCCATCTTGTTGAGGTCCCTCTGGATGATAGCACTCTTCCCAGTTTTGCATTGCCTGCTGAGGGTGCTTTATCCCATTTTGCAGGTCCTTAACAAGCACGTTGCATACTATTGGCAATTCAGTAACATAGCTTTAACAACTCAGCCCTGTGCTACACCTCTTGTGACCAGCCTCCAGCTGGACTTCATGTGCTGGTTACAACCCTCGGAGCCTGGCACTTTGGTCACACACCTTACTCCCCACTTATCTAGCCAGCATTTCATCAGAGTGCATATGAAGAAGTGATGGTGAGAGATGGTGTCAGATGAACTCTGCACGTCTGTTGCTCTTATTAGATAACACAAAGGAGAAACCAGCTTTGTAAGCTACCTCTCTTCATGGCACAGTCCACTGCAGGCATTAGTGATGCTCTAACCATGTAAGAGGGGAAGTCCTATGAGGATATTCCATCAATCTGAAAATCAGGAATGGCCTAAAATCTGGGAAATGGAATTCTTCTTTACCCACTGGAGGCCTTAATGTTTTGTGAGAGAAAGTGACAGAGGACTGAGGCTGATTCCAGACTGTTTTTCTCAACATTCCTGTCTGCCATATTTCAGAATGCACTAATGATAGTATTTCTTTGACCCTATTTTCATCTCATCATTTCTTCATCATATGCTCTCCTCTGTCCTCCAAAATTTTTCTCTCCTTTCTCTTAACATACCAGGCAAAGATATCAAGCACCCCCAACTCACAGTAGTCAGAGAAGGAGGGCATCACAGGCCAGGGCATCACAGGTCACGGCATCACAGGTCAGGGCATCACAGGTCAGGGCATCACAGGTCAGGGCATCACAGGTCAGGGCATCTGTGTCTGTTAATGGCCCTCAAATAAGAATTCTGTCTCCTGATGGAAACACATTGAAGGGAAGGACGCTGGGCTAGAGCTCAGGGCTTTTTCTGGAAAGGGCAAATACTGAGAAGGAATTCATCCAATGCTTCCAGAGCAATAGGACACAGAGCTACGGTCTGATCCTGTTTGTACATTGGGCCTGTCTCAACAGCGTTAGGAGATACCTACACATCCCACTGGCAGCTTTATCAGCTTTTTCATGGACTTCCA
>VXBD01015010.1:24655-45674 GCA_013399975.1 Indicator maculatus
TCCCTCCCTCCCTCCCTCCTCCCTCCAGAACACCTCTCCAGAGGCTGCTTTGCTGGGCTCTCAGCTTGCAGCTGAACCCTGAAGCATTCCCTCTGCCCTTTCAAAGGCTTTGGAGGAAAGAAGGCTCCTCAGGCTGAGGCTTCTGCACCCATGGGGCTTGTCCAAGGGCCCCCTCCTGGGTTTGTCTGCCTGTCAGGGTGACTGGAGGGCTGGGGAAGGTGCTTGGGTTGGAGCAGGTGCTGTGTGCTGGAGGTGTCCATGCCTGGAACAGACACTAGCTTCTCAGGAGGCAACAAGTGCTTCTCTTTTATCTCCTCTGACTCTTTTATCTCAGGGAGTCTCTGATAAGGCAAACTGAACTCTCTTCACCTGTGACCTGAAGCACTGGAAGCCAAAGGGGCACCACCAAAAGGAAATGGGTATGGGACAGTGCTGGGATTTCAGTGTCACACCTCTGAAGAGTGGACAAGCAAGGGTGGGGAAAATGCCTCAGCCCTGGGCCCTCAGTCACTGCAAAGGATTCCCTCTCTTGTCTCAGCCAGGTCCCACACTAATGCTCCCTCTGTGGCCTCTGCAGCCAAAGCTCTCAGAGCTCTGAGCTGTTCTGCTCAGCTTTAAATCCTGCCCCAACCTCTGCTCCCCCCAGAGAGAGTCTTTGTGTGGATCTGTTTGCTGATGGCTTTCACCCACGGAGTGACCTTGGGAATGGTGATGCCAAATCCATCAGAGTGAGCTGCAGGGAAGAGGCTGGACACAGACTCAGAGAATGGGTTGGGTTGGAAGGGACCTTAAAGGTCATCCAGTTCCAATCCCCTGCCATGGGCAGGGACACTTCCCACCAGCCCAGCTTGCTCCAGGGCTCATCCAGCCTGGCCTTGAGCACCTCCAGGGAGGAGACATCCACAACCTCCCTGGGCAACCTGTGCCAGTCTCTCCTTACCCTCACTCTTAACAACTTCCTCTTCCTCTCCACTCTCCATCTCCCCTCTCCCAGCTCCAATCCATTGTCCCTCCTCCTGTCACTCCCAGCCCTTATCAAAAGTCCCTCCCCAGCTCTCCTGTAGCTCCCTTCAGGTCCTGGCAGGCTGCTGTTAGGTCTCCCTGGAGCCTTCTCTTCTGCATGCTGAACAGCCCCAACTCTCCCAGCCTGTCCCCACAGGGGAGGCTCTCCAGCCCTCTGATCATCTTGGTGGCCTCCTCTGGACCCACTTCAGCGGCTCCACATCCCTCTTGTGCTGTTGGGGACACCAGACCTGGGTGATGTGCTGCAGGTGGGCAGAATCCCCTCCCTCCTCCTGCTGCTCCCAGGGCTTTGGGTGCAGCCCAGGCCAGGCTTTGCCCTCTGGCTGACCAGCAGACATGAAAGCTGAAGTGGGAAGCAGCTGTGGAGTGGGATCTGGAGCGAGTCCTCACAGAGGTGTTGGGACTTGTGCCTGCAGGTTTGTGTCTGTGGAAGGCAGATCTCTCCTGTTGCACTTTGCCTTCTGGTCTGTGTGCTCCCGGGAAGGAGGAGTGTAGAGCTGAGCAGTGGGATGGGGAAGCCAAGTGTGCATCAGTCAGCAGAACCTTTCCCTCTGCTTGTCAGGAAGCATAGGAATGGGCCAGTCCCAACCCAGAGGTGGTGCTGGGCTTGGCTTCAGGTCTTCCTTCCACCTGGAGACCTACCTTGGAATTTAAATACAGCCATGGGAGCTGAGTTCCTCCAGCTGAGGAGGGCTGCTGGGCTTAGCTCTGAGCTGTGGCTCTGGAGTACCCTCTGAGCTGCATGGTTGTGCAGGACAGGGGAGGTGCTGGGAGCATCCTGCTCTGTGGAGACCTCCAGCAATTGCCTTCTGTGGTGTTGATCCTCCAAGAGCAGCTTCATGGCAATGTGACTTCCTAAGCTTGGCTTTCAGGCTCTGGTGACTAGCCTGGCTTCTCTGGGTTGGAGTGGTGTAGTGGAGGGGTTTTCTTTGCTTGGTGAGGTGTTGTGCCCTTCTTTGGGCCTTGGGGAGCCTGGGCTCAGCAGCAGAAGGTTGCACTCTTCAGTCTATGGCCAGGGATTGGAACAGGCTGCCCAGGGAGGTGATGCAGTCCCCATCCCTGGAGGGGCTCAAAAAAATGAGTAGCTGTGGCACTCTGGGACATAGTCTAGTGGCTCACACCTGGCTGTTTTCCTGACCCTCTCATGGAGGGCTTGGGGAGAAGGCTGGACTTGATCATCTTAGAGGTCCCTTCCAGCCTCAGTGACTCCATGGTTCTGATCTGTGCTTTCCCTTCCTCAGAACCAAAGTGTTTTCCTCAGTGGTGAGTGGAAGGATGCTGGAAGGTGAAAACATAACTGTCCCAGGGAGGTGGTGGAGCCCCCAGCCCTGGAGGTGTTCAGGAAATGTGTGGCCATGGCACTTGGGGCCATGCTTTGATGGCCATGGTGGGGTTGGGTGGCAGATGGAACTGGATGATCTCGGAGATCTTTTCCACCTCAACCCATTCTGTGACGTAAGGCTAGGGCAGAGTTGCATGCCTATGGGAGGATTTCACTGTGTGCCTTTGCCTGCCTGATCCTCAGGCTCCTGCAAGCTTTCTGGGGCATCTTCAGGTGCTGGCAAGAAGGGGAAGGCTGCTCCCTGCTCCGTGCTTGCAGGCAGGGTGCTGCCGTGGGGATTCCTCCAGGACGTGTCTGACCCCGCTCTGCTGGCCTCCCTCTTGTTTGGGTTTCCCTTCAGCTGTCTGGGGCTTGTTCTGCCTCCTTTGTGTGCACCAAGGCTTTCCTGTTGCAGCCTGTTCCCATGTGAATTGCTTGGGCTGGGAAGCTGCAGGGGGATGAGGCCAGGGAGAGACAGCAAGGTAGGTCAAGTGGCTTCATTCCAGCCTGCTGCTCCTCGTGGGAATGAGAGCTCAGCCTGCACAGGGGAGGTGCCCACCAGCCAGCAGGGTGAACCTCCTTCAGTGGCAACAATTGTTCCTTTGGCACAGGCTGAGGAAAGCTCTCGTGGGGGGGATTAGTCTGGGCTTGGCATTAGAGCTGACCTGAAACATGCTGCACATTCCTGGGGGGCACAGGGCTGGTGCCATCCAGGAGTGGCTTCCTGTCTGCCTCAGGATTAGCTGGGGGTGGGGGGGTCCAGAGGAGGCCACAGAGATGAGCAGAGGGCTGGAGAACCTCCCCTGGTTCAGGGGGACAGGCTGGGAGAGCTGGGGCTGTTCAGCCTGCAGAGGTGAAGGCTGCACTTCTGTTTGTTTCCCCCCCAAAGAGACAGGAAATTGTGAGCCAGGAACCTCAAGGGTGGCTTTTCTGGGCTTTGGGAGCTGCCCTCCACTGGAGATTCTCATTTTCCACACATGCTTTGCATAGCTGAAAGGAAAAAATACCTGACCTTGCTGGGAAGCAAAGCAGCTCTTGCAAAACATTTGCCCTGCCTGCCTCTGGCCATGCAGGATCCCTCTGGTCTCCTGGAATGAAGGACCCCAAGGCTGAGCTGGAGGAGGCTGTTTTGGTGACAGGTTTAGCACTGCCCTTATGTTTCTGAAGCTGTGGGCTTCCAAGAGCTGAGGGGTTCAGAAAAGGATTGGAGGTGGCACTTGGAGCCATGGCTTAGTTAGTCATGAGGTTCAGGGTGATAGGTTGGACTTGGTGACCTCTGAGGGCTTTTCCAAGCTTGGTGATTCTGTGATCTTCTGCACCAGGGCTGCCTTGGCTGCAAGGGCTTCCTTCCCATCCAGTGTCAGCACAAAGCCACCTCTGCAGTTTGACTTGGAGAAGCTTCCTGTGGTGGAAGAGGACAGTTCAGAGTCAGTTGCCAGACGTGCAAGGGGCCACAGAACCTTAGAAGGGGTTGGGTTGGAAGGGACCTTGAGGATCATCCAGTTCCAACCCCCTGCCATGGGCAGGGACACCTCCCCATCCAGTCCCTTCAGCATCCTGGGAGCCCTCCCTGGGGCTCTCTCCAGCAGATCTTTGTCCCTCTTGACCTGGGGAGCCTGGAACTGGATGCAATATTGCAGGTGAGGTATCAGCAGGGCAGAGTAGAGGGGGAGGAGAACCTCCCAGGCTCTGCTGGCCACACTCTGAATGCCCCCCAGGACCCCCTTGGCCCCCAGGGCACACTGCTGCCCCATGCAGACCTTGTTCTCCACCAGCACTCCCAGCTCCTTCTCCTTGGGGCTGCTCTCCAGCAGATCCCCTCCCAGCCTGTCCTGCTGCAGTTCATTCTTCCTTCCCAGGGGCAGGACTCTGCACTTCTTGTTGAACCTCAGGAGGTTCCTCTGTGCCCAGCTCTCAGCCTGTCCAGGTCTTGCTGAATACCCACACAGCCTGCAGGTGAATCAGCCAAGCCTCCCAGCTTGCTATCATCCCTAGGTTGATGGTTGGACTGATCTTGGAGGTCTTTTCCAAGCCAAACAGTCCTGTGGTTCTGTGTCAGATGAAGCAGCAGACAGCATTCCTGGGAGCTCCAGGCACACACCCCCCTCTTGTGCCCCAGCAGCAGCCCTGCCTGCAGCTCCCTAGGCGTGCACACCGAGGTTGCTTCATCTGCTGAGGGCTCTTCCTATCTTCCAAGCCCTGGGCTCTGATTAGAGCAGCCCACATTTCCTTCTGACAAGAGGAATGCACAGGTTCTTCCCCAGAGGGCTGCACCTTCCCTGCTCCCCTCCCCTGCCAAATTCCTTGGCAAACCTGCCCAGAAGCAGAGGAACTTTGCTCAGGAGGGCTTCAGGCGCCGCGGGGTGAGGAAGCAACTCCTGCAGTGTTTTTCCATTCCCAAACAAGTACAAATTGTGGCACCAGATGACAAACCCAAGGAGCTTAGTCACAGGGCAGTGGTGAGGAGAGGCAAGCCACAAGCCTTGGGTCAGCTGTAGGTGCAGAGGAGCCAAACCAATCCCTGTCCCAACCCCAAACTGTCGTCCAGCTGCTCGTGGGGCAAGTCTGTGCCCTTCAAAGCGTTCAGAGTGTGCCCCTGTGCAGGGCACTGCTCAGCCTGCACCTTGAGTTCTGGCCTCAGACCCTTCACCCAGCTTGGTTGCCCTTTCCTGGGCACTCTCCAGCCCCTCAATGTCCTTCTTGGCGTGATGGGCCCCTAAGTGAACCCCAGATTTGAGGTGTGGCCACACCAGCCTGCTGGGGTACAGGGGCACCTTCAGTTCCCTACCCCTGCTGGCCACACTACTGCTGATCCTGGCCAGGGTGCTGCTGGCCTTCCTGGCTACTTGAGCATGAAGCAGCTGTAGCCAAAAGGGTTAGCAGGGTGGCAGTGGCCACCAGCAGCTCCTGCTGGGCATTTTCCACCTCTGTCAGCACAGGGCCATGACCTGCCAGCAACAGGTGGGAGAAAGCCTGGCTCAGTGGTGGCTCAGGGAGAAGGTCAGCAACTGCATCACTGCTCCTGAGGGGAACCCCAAGGTGCTCACCACCCTGACCTGGGCTCCAGAAACACCCCAGCTGACAGCTCACTAGATTTCCCTTCTTCACAACGAGAGGGAGAAGCTGGGAGAACATCTAGCTGGTAGGAAGACAAGGACAAACAGTAGGGAAAAGGAGTCTGCTCCTCAGGAGTTAGGCTGGGAGAAGAAAGCCCTTCTGGATGACTCTGCTTAGAAAGGGAGGCCAGGGTGAGCTATAGAGAGCACACTGGCAGTGTTTCCAGGAAGAACAAGCCCTGCTCATCCTCCCAGGATCATTTTACAGCAGCTCTGGCGAGGGGAGAAGCTCCCAGCAGAGAGCCACACTTCTGGAAAGCTGCCCAGTTCCAGGGTGCTGTGGGGCGGTGGGCAGGAGGCAGGCAGTGGGCAGGGGGCAGGCAGTGGGCAGGGGGCAGGCAGTGGGCAGGCAAACCCCAGCCCTGTTTGTGCTCTGCTTCTCCTGCTCCTGAGAGGAAATGCTTCTGTGGTTCTCAGCCCCTGTGGTTGTTAGGAAGAGGGCTGAGGACAAGCTGAGAGGCCAGTGAGAACCTTTCCCACAAATACCACCTGGCAAAGCCCTGCTGCTTGCATCATCCCTGATCCCAAAGTGCTGCTGAAACCCAGGCTTGCTCCCAGGCTTCCCCACGTAGAGGGAGCAGCTCCTCTTCTGCAGACTATTGATAGATGCAGGGAGCTGCAGCAGATGCTCAGCTTTAAATAGGGAGCTGAAGCTCCCTCAGAGCAGCCAGGCTAAATATAAGCTGGGGGTTAAATTTGGTCTTGGTGCTGTCCTCAATCACAGAATGGGAGGGTTGGAAGGGGCCTCATGGAGACCAACCCCCCCCCCACACCACCACCTGCCAGAGCAGGGTCAGGCAGGGCAGGTCACACAGGAACACATCTAGGTGGGCTTGGAAAGGTTCTAGAGAAGGAGACCCCACAGCATCTGGCTGTGTTCCTGTGTGACCTGCCCTAGGTGGTCCTGCTTTGCCAGAGGGGCTGGGACTGGATGATCTCTGGAGCTCCCTTCCATCCCCTCCCATTCTGTGATTCTGTGAGGTGATCATTTTGTGCTTCTGGCTCAGGTGAAGCAATTTGACTTGTCCTGAAATCTTTGGGATCAAACATGGACCTTTTTTTTGGTTTTTTTTTTTTTGCTGCCTATTCAGTCCTTGTGAGTTTAGATGTCCTGGGTGGACTATGGGACAGTCCAGGTCAGGTCAGTTGTTAGTTTTCCAATCAGTTTGTTGAAGTGTTTAATGAATTTTATGGGGATAAGAACAGCTTTGTTGTCTTGGAGAGGGATGGTTTGGTGCCCTGGCCCTGTGCCATGGCAAGTGGTTTGGAAGGGTGTGGAGTCACAGAGTTGTTCTAGTTGGAAAAGGCCTCCAAGATCATTGAGTCCAGCCTTCCTCCCAGCACCGCCATGGCCACCAAACCTTGGCCCCCACTGCCATGGCCACAGGTTTCTTGGACACCTCCAGGGATGGGGACTCCACCCCCTCCCTGGGCAGCCTCTTCCAATCCCTGACCACTCCTGCAGCAAAGAAACTTTTCCTTCATCTCCAACCTAACCCTTCCCTGGCACAATTTCAAGTCATTGCCTCTCCTTCTATCCCCTGAGACTAGGGAGAAGAGACCAAGCCCCACCTGGCTCCAGCCTCCTCTCAGGGAGCTGTAGAGAGCAATGAGGTCTCCCTCAGCCTCCTCTTCTCTAGCTCCCAGTTCCCTCAGCTGCTCCTCCCCAGCCCTGTTCTCCAGACCCTTCCCCAGCTTGCTTGCCTTGCTCTGGACCTGCTCCACCCCTTCAGTGCCCTCCTTGGGGTGAGCTGAGCCCCAGTGTGTGCCAAGCCCACGTCCTGCCTGCTTGCAGGCAGCATGCAGCCACCTTGGGCACATTGCTGGAACGCTGCAGTTGGTGGCTTGTGCTGGCCAGGCAGAAGCAGATGTCCACACATGATGCTCTGGTTGGTGTTATGTGAGCAGAGGAGCTGCCCTGGCCATGGGCAGTGTCCACAGGCAGGGCCTCTATTAATAGAGCAGGGGAGCAGCTGATTGCTGCTGTTCTGTGAGTGCTGCCTCGGGGGATTCCGTGGGGAGGTGTCCTGAGGCAGCAGGAGATCTGCTCTGTGGGATCTGTGTGCTGGCAGGAGAGGTGGGGCTGCAGCAACTCTTCACTGTGAGGGTGCTGGAGCACTGCAACAGGTTGTCCAGGGAGGTGGTGGAGACATTCAAGGTCAGGCTTGATGGGACCCTGAGCAGCCTGCTCTGGTTGGAGGTGTCCCTGCTGACTGCAGGGGGGCTGGACAAGATGAGCTCTGAGGGTCCCTTCCAATCCACTGCATTCTGTGACTCTGTGCTTCTGGGAAGCTTCATTGTGGAAAGATTCCCACGGTTTTAGGGTGACATTTCCCTGGGATTGGCTTGGCAAGCATGGCTTTGACTCCTGTTTTTGCCATAGAAATGGTTTGGGTTGGAAGGGACCTCAAAGCTCATCCAGTTCCAGCCCCCTGCCATGGGCAGGGACACTTCCCACCAGCCTAGCTTGCTGAAGGTCTCATCCAACCTGGCCTTGAACACCTCCAGGGAGGGGACATCCTGGGCAGCCTATTCCACACTCCCACCACCCTTGTGCTGAAGAACTTCCTCAGATCCAGTCTAAGCCTACTCCACAACCTCCCTGGGCAACCTGTTCCAGTGTCTCCCCACCCTCACTGGCAAGAATTTCTTCCTCATCTCCAGTCTCAATCTCCACTCTCCCAGCCTCAATCCATGCAGCTGGGAAGTTTGCCCAGCCCCTTGTTGGCTTTATCCTAGAGCTGCTTTGTGCCTGTGGGAAGCTGGATGTTGGGAAGGGACTGGTTGAGCACATCTTGGGCCACCATGGTGTTTTCTTCAGTGCCATGGCAGATGTCATCTGTTGTTAATGCCCACCCCAAAAAAAAAAAAAAAAAACAACCCCAACCCTGTGACTCCTCAGAGGACCTGAAGCCTTTTGTTGGCCTTATTATGGACAAATTAAGGGAGGTGAGTGACAGGACTCTGAGGAGAGAGGAGAAGAAAATGAGCAATTAACATCCCTTGGGTATTACTGATGGCTTTTATGATTAGCTGGATTTTAAGGTATTAGCCTGGAAAAATAACTCCTAATCCCTTATTAAAGATAAAAGGCAAGGCATTAAAAGGAGAAGGTTGTTTGCAGCCCTGAGAAGCACTGCAGCTATGTCTTGGCTCCAGCACCGAGCTAACCTTGAGAGCCTCTAATTCCACCTTCCTCAGCTTAGTCCTGCTCCTCAGCAAGGGAATTTCTCAACTTTCCCATGTGCTGGGAGGTGGTGGAGGCAGGGGAGGGGGGCACAGGAGACAAAGCCACCCTTGTCACCCCCACTGAGTGCTTGGCACCAGGACAGGGCCCTTTGGATCTGCTGCTGGGACCTGAGCTCCCCACAGCACAGCCCCAGGTTGGCTTCTGCAGGGAGCTGTGGACTGCAGCTTCACCTTTCTGCTGGGGGAGCAGCTCCTGCAGGAGGCTCCTGCTGCACCTCCCTGCCTTGCTGCCCTCACAGCCATGTCCCTGCGGAGGTCTCACTAGCTTCATGGCCACCGAGCTGGTTTCATGTTCATCTGACTGGTTTCATTCTCATCTAACTGGTTTCGTGGCCATCTAACTGGTTTCATGTTCATCTGACTGGTTTCATGCTCATCTAACTGGTTTCGTGGCCATCTAACTGGTTTCACGCTCATCTGACTGGTTTCACGCTCATCTGACTGGCTTTGTGTCCATTGAGCTGGTTTCACAGCCATCTAACTGGTTTTGTGGCAGTCTAACTGCTTTTGCAGCCATCTAACTGGTTTCATGTTCATCTTAACTGGTTTTGTGTCCATCCTAACTGGTTTCATGTTCATCTAACTGGTTTTGCAGCCAACTGACTGGTTTTGTGTCCATCCAGCTGGTTTCACAGCCATCTAACTGGTTTCATGTCCATCTAACTGCTTTCATGGCCATCTAACTGCTTTTTGACCATCTAACTGCTTTCATGTCCATCTAACTGCTTTCATGACCATCTAACTGCTTTCATGTCCATCTAACTTCTTTCATGACCATCTAACTGCTTTCATGACCATCTAACTGCTTTCATGGCCATCTAACTGCTTTCATGACCATCTAACTGCTTTCATGACCATCTAACTGCTTTCATGACCATCTAACTGCTTTCATGACCATCTAACTGCTTTCATGGCCATCTAACTGCTTTCATGGCCATCTAACTGCTTTCATGACCATCTAACTGGCTGATGGAACATTCTGCCCAGCACAAAACCAAAGCCAAGAAGAACCAATCCATGAAATGCCCACGAGTGGGTACCCAAGAGGGTTGCCACCTACCACAGCAGAGCCAGGGGAGTTTTTTGGGTTGCTTTCAGTTCCTTCCTAGCCTTTTTGAAGGTCTTCTCCTCCCACTGTCCCCCACTCCAGGCACAAGGTCATTCAGCAATTTTTTTTTCTTGCCTTCCATCACTCCAAACCCAGTGGCTGTGAGGTGCCACAGCCTCTTGGGGGCCACTCAGGGCTGCCTGCAGTTCAAAACAAAACCATTAGCAGGGTTCTCAGAACTTCAGCAGAGGGTTTGTTGGTTGGGGTTGGGTTTTTTCCCCCCTCCCTTCCCTTTCTTTCTTTCTTACAAGCTCCTAAAGGCAACTTTAGCACTTCTTGGCTCCTGTAATTGCCTGACATTTAATGTTTACAGCAAGGTTTTACAACTCATTTACATGGAGTTCACTCCCTGCTTTAGGGGTTAATTGGTCTTTTGTCGTGCATTAAGTAGCTCGTTAATTATTAGCCAGCTTGGGAGGGAAAAAACAAGCAGGAGGTCAGCTTGAGGATGGCTGGGACCCAGCAGAATGGCCTTGTGTAATTAGCACAAGGCACAGGGGGGGATTTTTGTGTCAGCATTGACCTTCCAAGGGGCCAACCCCCTGCTTAGCCCCAGAGCGGGCAAGCCCTGGGTCGATGGTGTGTAGTGGTGAGGCCACCGATCAAGGACTGGGGTCAGTTTGGGGACCCCCTCACTCCCAGAAGGGACCTGGAGGGGCTGGAGTGTGTCCAGAGAAGGGTCTGGAGAACCTTCAGCAGCTGAAGGAACTGAGGTGGTTTAGTGTGGAGAAGAGGAGGCTGAGGGAGACCTCATTGCTCTCTACAGCTCCCTGAGAGGAGGTTGGAGCCAGGTGTGGGTTGGGCTCTTCTCCCTAGTCTCAGGTGAGAGGAGAGGCCATGGCCTGAAATTGTGTCAGGGGAGGCTTAGGTTGGAGATGAGGAACAATTTCTTTGCTGCAAGAGTGGTCAGGGATTGGCAGAGGCTGTCCAGGGAGGTGGTGGAGTCCCCATCCCTGGAGGGGTTCCAGAACTGTGTGGCCATGGCACTTGGGGCCAGGGTTTGGTGGCCATGGTGGGGTTGGGTTGCTGGTTGGACTGGGTGATCTTGGAGGCCTTTTCCAAGCCAAACAATTCTCTGATTCTATGTCCAAGCTGCCTTTAAGAAAGGTTCAGTGGCTTTCCAGCCACCTCTGGAGAAGTTTCACAGGGGTAGCAAAACCTTTAATCCTCTTAATTGGCTCACTCTGAGGTGGTCCAATTTACTCTCTGCTCTCAGGCTCCTGCTGCTAATGTTCCTAAATAATTCATTGCCCTCCTGTTCCTGTGCTTATTCTCCACTTTTTGGTTGAATCCTCCTTATTGCTTCACCTTCTCTAGTTTTGCTTTGACCTAGGTTTGTGTTCTTCATCCACCCAGGCTTTTGCTGGATTAAGCCCTTCCTAAATGGGTCCCTGAAGTGGGGTTTGCCTCTTTATTCTGTTTCTTTTCTCTCTTTTTAGTGTTGGTGTTTTTTTTTTTTTTTTTGGTGTCCTTCCTGAGTGCTTTGGAGCCTCTTTGTTGCTTCAGTAAAAGCATATCTCTGTGTGGCTCACTTTGCATTCCATAAGCAGTCTCCAAATGTGTCTCCGGACACCAAAATTCTCATATTTCAGGGGGGGGGGGAAAAAAAAAAAAAAAAAGGAGTTAGGTTTGTTTGAAGTTGCTTTCTTCCTTCCTCAGTTTTGGCAGTGGCCTTTCCTTGAGTGTTTTGATCTTAATTCCAGTCCAGTCACTTAGTGGAAGCTGGCCCATGCCTGCATTGCCTGGGTAAATACACTGGACAATGACTCATTCTGCTGCTGCTGCTTCTTCTCCCACTCCCTTTTGCTCTTGCAGAGCTGCTTGGAGGCCTTTCCCCAAAGAGGAATTATTTTATGCTTACATTTGCCTGATTGGGTTACAGAGATCTGCTGAAAGCAGTAAAACCTCCTTCCAGTCTAGGTGAGTCCTTAGCAAATCAGAGAAAGGGTTGGGTTGGGTTGGAAGGGACCTCCAAAGCACTCAGCAGGGACATCCTCCACTAGAGCAGGTTGCTCACAGCCTTCTTGAGCCTCACCTTGAATATCTCCCAGGTTGGGACCTCAACCCCTTCCCTGGGCAGCCTGTTGCAGTGTTCCAGCAGCCTCATGGAGCAGAATTTTTTCCTCACATCCAATCTCAATCTGCTCTGCTCTCATTTCACCCTCCCTGGGCAACCACTTGCAGTGTTCCAGCAGCCTCCTGGTGCAGAACTTGTTCCTCACATCCAATCTCAATCTGCTCTGCTCTCATTTCACCCTCCCTGGGCAACCACTTGCAGTGTTCCAGCAGCCTCCTGGTGCAGAACTTGTTCCTCACATCCAATCTCAATCTGCTTTGCTCTCATTTCACCCTCCCTGTGCAACCTGTTGCAGCGCTCCAGCAGCCTCCTGGTGCAGAACTTGTTCCTCACATCCAATCTCCTTCTGCTCTGCTCTCATTTCACTCTCCCTGGGCAACTTGTTGCAGTGCTCCAGCAGCCTCATGGAGCAGAATTTTTTCCTCACATCCAATCTCAATCTGTTCTTCTCTCATTTTACCCTCCCTGGGCAACCTGTTGCAGTGTTCCAGCACTCTCCTGGTGCAGAACTTGTTCCTCACATCCAATCTCAATCTGTTCTTCTCTCATTTTACCCTCCCTGGGCAACCTGTTGCAGTGTTCCAGCACTCTCCTGGTGCAGAACTTGTTCCTCACATCCAATCTCCATCTGCTCTGCTCTTATTTCAAACCATTGCTCCTCATCCTGTCCCTGCAGGCCTTTGGGAACAGTCCCTCTGCAGCCTTCTTGTAGCTCCCTTCAGGTACTGGGAGGCAGCTGTAAGGTCTCAAACCTTTGTGAACATGGAAGCTGTCACCTTGCCCCAGTCAGTTTTCCATCTGGTACTTCAGAGTTGGATGGGAATAGCTCCTTCCTCTTGGCAGACACCAAAGTCAACCACAGAATGTGCTCTAGTGGGAGGTGTCCCTGCCCATGGCAGGGAGGTTGGAACAAGATGATCTTTGGGGTCCCTTCCAGCCCAACCCATTCTGTGGTTGTGTGGATGTGGCCTTGCCCAAGGAAGGGTTCACAGTGAGGCTCTTGGCACTTAGCACATCTTCTTTGGTTACCTTAATCTTCTTTCTCCTCAATTTGATGAGGTGCTCCAGCACCTACCCCTTCACCCCACCTTATCTCTCTTTGTTTTGACTTCTTGGTCACTTGGAGAACCTGTGGAAGAACTTTTCACCTTTAACTCCTACCTTGGTGCTCATCCTTTTCTCCTTTCATTGCTTTCCTTCCCCAGGGAGGCTGTGGATGCCCCTTCCTGGAGGTGTTCAAGGCCAGGTTGGATGAAGCCTTGAGCAAGCTGGGCTGGTGGGAGGTGTCCCTTGGAACTTGGATGATCCTGAAGCTCCCTTCCAACCCAAATCATTCTCTGATTCTATGAATGTGGCCTTGGCCAAGGAAGGGTTTACACTGCTAGCCTGGAGTCACTTCTCATCCACATTCCCTTGGCTTTCTCTTATGTTCATTTTAACTATTTTTGGGGGGTTTTTTGGGGTTTTTTTGGTACAAACTTCTTTCCTCTCCATTCTGTCTTTCTGCTGTTGACATCTGCTGTGTGATGCCTTGCCAGCTGGCCTCCTTTCTTCTCACTAACAAGCCATCATCTGCCATTTGGGAGCTTAAATAGTGTGGCTCAAGACATGGACCCCTCTGGGCACCTATCAGCTGATTGAACTCCACAACCTTCTGAGCTGACTGAGTGAGGGACACCCAAGCAGCTGAGGTTTGCTCCTTGGAGGGATGGGTTTGCAGGTCTTGGTCTGTCTGGGGGAGGCAAAGCTCTTGCTGCAGACCTTGTCTGTGAAGCAGTCAGCCTGGATTTTGGGCTTTTTTTTTTTTTTTTTCCCCATCAGGATCATGTTCTAGGGAGGTTTGGTGCTGGTGTAGGAGGTGGGGAGTGAGTTTGTGAAGCCAAGAGCAGCAAGGAGACAGAAGCTTGAACTCTGCTCACCGTTGCAGGGGGAAACCAGTGAAGAGCAGGAGCTGCAGGAATGTCACCAAGCCTTTGAGGGCAAGTTGAATCAGGAGTTTCTTTCTGGGAAGCCAGTTGGAAGGAGTGTGCTGCTGGCAGCCTGGAGCCGCTCCGAGCCTGAAGTTAATGGTGGTTAATTTTTAAAGGCAGGAAGGGGCCGGGGCTTTGTGCCTCCCTCTCAATAGGGTCTTTCTGCCACTGCAATGCCATGGCAGGAGCCCTTTTCTGAGTTGTTGTGACTCAGGGAGAGACAGAAAGTGCCCTCTGAGAAGTGATTTATCCACCACAGGCTTTGCTTGGCCACGCTGCTGGCAGGCACTGAGGGTTCCCTCCAGGAAGCCCAAAGCATGTCCAGGGGTGCCAGGAGAGGGAAGTGCTCAGGACAGGCTTTATTCCCAGGCTGTCCCCCCAAGTGTGGGGCTGGAGGGATGGCCCTTGCTTTGCTGCAGCCCAAGGGGTGAGGGTAACCAGCATCCCACCCGTGGAGCTGGCTGGTTTGGTGACCCCTCCGTCGGGCCGAATCCTGCTGCGCTCCGAGTCAATGGGAGCTTTGTCTGAGCTCCCAGCCTGAGCCTTTCAGAGTCAAAAGGGCCTTTGCCCCACTCCATGGAGCTTCTCAGAAGGTGAGGGGAGGGAAAAGCAAGAGAAGCTGAGCTGCTTTTCCTTTTGCTTTCAAAGCATGCCACGGGAGGCTGCTGCCTCCTTCCTGCTGATAGCCAAGGTGAGGTCCAGCCCTGCCCATCCTTGTGTGGGAGGCAGTGGAGCAGGCAGAACTCCTTCCTTCAGCTCTCTCTCCTCACCTCTCTCTGCTTGGGAGCCTGGTGGCTGGTGGGACCCTCTGGCATCTTATTCCTACATGATGTTTGAAGCAGGGTCAGGCCAGAGGAGGGCCACAGAGATGATCCGAGGGCTGGAGCAGCTCTGCTGTGAGGTCAGGCTGAGGGAGCTGGGGGTGTGCAGCCTGGGGAAGAGACGGCTCCAGGAGAACCTCAGAGCTGCCTTCCAATAGCTGCAGGGATCCTGCAGGGAGGCTGCAGAGGGACTTTTCCTGAGGGTGTCGAGTGACAGGACAAGGGGGAATGGTTTGAAGCTGAGGGAGAGCAGCGTTAGGAAGAAGTTCTTCAGTATGAGGCTGGTGAGACTCTGGAACAGGCTGCCCAGGGAGGTTGTGGCTGCCTCCTCCCAGGGGGTGTTCAAGGCCAGGTAGGATGAGGCCTTGAGCAGCTGAGTCTGGGTGAGAGGTGTTCCTGGGCATGGTGGGGAGGTTGGAGAAGATGATCTCTGAGGTCCCTTCCAACCTGAGCCCTTCTATGGAATCACCACCAGCAGCACCTCTCAGAGCCTGGATTCTCCCCTTGCAGACCAGTTGGGGCTCCAGCAGTGACTGGGAGGGATAACAAGGCACTGTCCTCCCCCTGCCTGCAGTGCACAGAGGTATTTGGCAACCAGAAAGCAGAGCAGGAAGAATGAAAAGAGCTGAAAGCAAAAAGTGTTGGATGCCAGAGACATTCAGTCCTCCTCCAGACGCTGCCTGGCAACGGAGGTGGACTCGGTGTCAGCTGCAGACTCCTGCTGCAAGCAGGCAGGACAAAGGGCTGAGCACACACTGGGGCTCAGCTCACCCCAACAAGGACATGGAGGGGCTGGAGCAGGTCCAGAGAAGGGCAACAGGGCTGGGGAAGGGTCTGGAGAACAGAGCTGTGAGGAGCAGCTGAGGGAGCTGGGGAGGTTCAGCCTGGAGAAGAGGAGGCTGAGGGAGACCTCATTGCCAGTTGAAAAACAGAGAGCAAGTCCTGGGTGTTTGGGGTCAGGCCCAGCCCAAGTCCTGCATGGCTGGAGCCCCACACTAGGCTCATGTGGCCAGAGACTAAGTGCTGTGCTGGGCAGACTCAGCACCACCTCCCTGGGCAGCCTGTTCCCATCCCTGACCACTCCTGCAGTGTGGGGCTGGAGAGTGTCCAGAGAAGGGGAAGGGTCTGGAGAAGAGGGCTGGGGAGGAGCAGCTGAGGGAGCTGGGGGGGTTCAGCCTGGAGAGGAGGAGGCTGAGGGAGACCTCATTGCTCTCTGCAGCTCCCTGAGACAAGGTCACAGTGAGGTTGGTCTCTCCTCCCTAGTCTCAGGTGATAGAAGGAGAGGCAATGACCTGAAACTGTGCCACGGGAGGGTTAGGTTGGAGAGGAGGAAAAATTTCTCTGCTGCAAGAGTGGTCAGGGATTGGCAGAGGCTGCCCAGGGAGGTGGTGGAGTCCCCATCCCTGGAGGGGTTCCAGAAAGGTGTGGCCATGGCACCTGGGGCCAGGGTTTGGTGGCCATGGTGGGGTTGGGTTGAAGGCTGGACTGGATGATCTTAGAGGTCCCTTCCAAGCTGAATGACTGTAGCTCTGTATGGTTGTAGGATTTGAGGAAGCTGCAGGAATACAGCTCCAAAAATCCATCCTCCTGTGCTTGGCTTCCTTCCCCTCTGGGTCGTCTCTGTGCTGTCAAGTCCTCACCCAAAAGAAGCCTTCTAGAAGTGCTGAAGTGGTCAGAGCTGATGTGGAGATTGATTGAAGGGGACAAATAGACAATGATGAAACCCTGCTTGTGAGAAGAGCTTAATAGGCAGAAAATGGTCTCCTGCAGCCCCAGGGCTGGTTTTAAAGCACAGAGAGGGAAGGGAAGTTTCCTCTTGTCATGACAAAAGAGCTTAAACTCAGAGAAAGAGCCCAGAGTTGTTGTGTCCTTAGAAATGTCACCATGGCCCCACCACTACCTCAGCCAGGGGTGAAGTGAGCTAAGAGGTGAGCAGGAGGGCTTGTGGCTGATGGAAGGAGGTGCCAATCCTCCTGAGGGGCTGCAGCACATCAGAGCAGCTTTAAAGCTGGCTGTGAGGGAGCTGTGTTGGTGCTGGAGAAGAACAGGAGATCTTTCCTGCTTTTCCCCTGTGCTGGCTGAGGTCCAGCAGTTGCTGATGCTGGTGGAAGGATGGGAGTTGGGGAAGTTGAGCACCATCACTGCTGTGATTGAGGTGTGGGAGGTGCTGGAATTGGGAGCCCAGCAGGAATCCAGAGAGGTGAACAGCACAGGGAGGCTGGGAGGAAAAGAGAATAAAGGCAAAGGAGAAGAAACATGCTGGGAACTGGGGAGCTGCTAAATGGAGCCTTGGCTCTTGTTGAGGTCCAAGGGAGGTCCTACAACATCTCAACATGAGGAGGAACTTCTTCACTGTGAGGGTGACAGAGCCCTGGAGCAGGCTGCCCAGAGGGGTTGTGGAGTCTCCTTCTCTGGAGACTTTCCAGCAGCCCCATCTGGATGTGTTCCTGTGTGACCTGTGCTGGATTCTGTGCTCCTGCTCTGGCAGGGGGCTTGGACTGGAAGATCTCCAGAGCTCCCTTCCAACCCCTCACATCCTGTGAGCCTGTGTCCATGTGACAGCAGGAGCTGGTGGGAAGCTCAGGAGCCAGTCAGCTTTTTCTTGAGGTGCTGCTTTCTCCTCAGTAAAGTCTTTTTCTTTTGGCAACCCCTCCCTAACAGCTCCTTAAAAATGTGCTGCTGTGGCAGCTCTGCTGATGGCTGACCTCCAGGAGCTGCCAGAAATCACCCAAAAGGTGGGATGAAAAGGGATGAAAGGAGTGGGGAGGCACTGGAACAGGTTGCCCAGGGAGTTTCAACCCAACCCCACCATGGCCACAGGTTTCTTGAACCCCTCCAGGGATGGGGACTCCACCACCTCCCTGGGCAGCCTGTTCCAACCCCTGACCACTCTTGCAGCACAGAAATGTTTCCTAATCTCCAACCTCACCCTCCCCTGGCACAGTTTCAGGCCAGTTGGCTGCTCCAGTGGTGCTCAAGGATGCTCTCACTTGATGGAGAACTTGGGGGAGTCAGTTCTCAGCTGGGTTGTTATCATCTAATTTGCTCTTATCATCTAATTCTCTGTTCTGTGATAAGAGCATGACCCTAGCTGACCCTGCTTTGGCAGGGGCCTGGGACTGGATGATCTCCAGAGGTCTCTTCCAGCCCCTACCATTCCCTGCTTCCAGGGGACTGTGTGCCATGATCTGATGGGAGCAGTGCTCCAGCAGTGCTGGGCCAGCCTGAGAGGTTGTGCTTTGCCCTGGGCTCAGCTCACAGGATGCTAGGGGTTGGGAAGGGACCTCTGGAGGTCTTGGAGCTGTTCATGGAGCAGGAGGAATTCCCAGATGATGACTTCCAGTGCCTCTCTGGTTTAGGTGTGGCTCTGTTGGGTTAGTCCTTCAGGAGGCTGCCTGACCTGTGAGCCAGCCAAGCCTCCCCTGCCTGCTCTCAGGTGGAGCTGGCAGCTCTCAGCTCTCCTTCCCCCAGTCAGAAGCTTTCCTCAGCAGTTTCTGCCCAAGCTGAGGAGCTGAACCAAGCCAGGTGGGTGCAGAGGAGAGATCTCCCCATGAGATCAGGGCAGTGCTGAGCTGTGGCCTTATCAGCCACCTGCAGTCAGCACTGGTCCAGCTCCCTGCTGCTGCTGCTGCCAGCCCTGTTGTGCAAGGGGATCAGGGGGAGACAGGGAGTGGCCACAGGCTGCCCTGCAGCTGGAAGCTGGATGGAGGGAGAATCCCAGCTGCCCTGAGCTGCAGGGGATGTCTCCAGAGCCATGCAAGTGTTGGGGTTGGAAGGGACCTTGGAGATCATCAGCCCAGCCTCTCAGCCAGAGCTCACAGCCCCAGCACTGCTGCTGAGCCACTGCCCCTGCACCCCCTCCCTCAGCACCCCCTCCCTCAGCACCAACTCCTGAATCCTGAACTGGACCAGGTTGCCCAGGGAGGTTCTGGACTGGAACAGGTTGCCTGGGGAGGTTCTGGACTGGAACAGGTTGCCTGGGGAGGTTCTGGACTGGAACAGGTTGCCTAGGGAGGTTCTGGACTGGAACAGGTTGCCTGGGGAGGTCCTGGACTGGACCAGGTTGCCCAGGGAGGTTGTGGAGTAGGTTTAGACTGGATCTTAGGAAGTTTTTCCGTGCAAGGGTGGTGAGACTCTGGCACAGGCTGCCCAGGGAGGTTGTGGATGTCCCCTCCCTGAGGCTGTTCAGGGCCAGGCTGGATGAGGCCTTGAGCAGGCTGTGCTGGTGGGAGGTGTCCCTGCCCATGGCAGGGGGCTGGAGCTGGCTGAGCTTTGAGGTCCCTTCCAACCCAACCCATTCCCTGAATCTAACCATCTACCACTCAGGACAAGTCAGGAGGCACTTGGAATTGTGCAGGGGGTGACTTGAGGATGCTCAGTGATGCCACAAAGCCTGCTGGCATTTCCATGCATGCCAGCACTGAGCTGGGCAGGGCAGGTGCCAGCAGAGCCAGGCAGAGCAGGAGCTGGGCTGATGTCAGGCTGGCCATGTGGGGTGGCTGTGCCAGGACCTGTCTCTGGCTGTTTCTGAGCTCCCTGAGGTTTGCCTCTGCTGCTGGAGGTTGATTTTTGCCCTTGGGACCCCGAGGGGGTGAGTTGTGCTCCCAGCTGGCCCCAGCTGAACCAGGGCAAACTGCTGATGTTCTCCTCCCCTGCAAGGGATCTGCTTTGCAGGCTGCCTCCTGGGCCTCTGGTCACTCAACAGCAGGGTGGGAAGGGGAAGAGGAGGAGCTCAGGGGTGTCACTGAGAGCATCCCAGACTGGTTTGGGTGGGAAGGGGACCTTCAAAGCTCATCCAGTCCAACCTCCAACCCAGTCCAACCAGGGAACATCTGGTGTGAGGTGTCCCTGCCCATGACAGGGGGCTTGGAACTAGGAGATCCTTGTGCTCCCTTCCAACCCTGATTCTGCGATTCTGTTCTATGATCTGCAGCTGGAGCAGCTTGCTCAGAGCTCCAGACAACCTCCCCTGGAATGGTTCCAGGGATGAGGCATCCACCACCTCTCTGAGCCACTCAGGCCAGGGTCTCACCACCCTCAGGGTCAAACATTTCTTCCTTCTCTCTAGTCCAGCTCTCCCTCTTTGAGTTCCAACCATCACCCCTTCTCCTGTCACAACAGGCCGTGCTCAAACCTCTCTCCCCAGCTTTCTGAGCAGCTCCTTCAGTCACTGAGAGGCTACCAGGAGGTCTCCCTGGAGTCTTCCCTCCAAGCCCAACTCTCTCAGCCTGGACACACAGCAGAGAGGTTTCAGCCTTTGCATCATTGTTGTGGCCTCCTCTGGACCTACTCCACCATGCATGGCATGGCCACAGCTCTGCTCAGATGTTGCATTGGAGCAGTTTTGCCACCTGCAGTTGACACCTTGTGTCCTCTCTGTTCAGGAGGACATATGATCCCAGCCCTGTGGAGTTGGGTTTTCACAGATTCATGGAGTGGCTTGGCTTGGAAAGGACCTTAAAGACCACCCAGTCCCAACCCCCTGCCATGGGCAGGGACACCTCCCAGCAGCCCAGCCTGCTCAAGGCTTCATCCAACCTGGCCCTGAACACCTGCAGGGAGGGGACATAGGATCATAGAATCATTAATGCTGCTGGAGAGCTCTCAGATCACATCTGCAAGGAGAGCTCAGAGAGCAACCCCTGAAGAGGTGAAAGAGCTCTGGAGTGTCAAAGGAAGCAGGAAAGCTGTTCCAGCAGCTGGGAACATCAACTCCAAGGTGGCAAAGAGACCCTTCCCTCAGCACAAGCAGGAGGTGCAGGGCAGGGCTGCCCCTGGAGGACATCCACAGCCTCCCTGGGTAAGGTGCTGCGTGTGGCTGTCCATCATCAGGTTGCTCCTTGGAGAAAGCAGGAAGGAAAAACGATTTCAAAGGCTTCATAGCAGCAGCAGGAGGAGCAGGAGGAGCATCTCCCGAGGCTGGTGGTGCTGGTTGCAGCAGCTGCTGAGCTGCGTGGCTGGGCTGGAAGCGAAGGTGATGGTCACGGCTGGGGCAGGCTGGCGGCGCCGGTGCTCAAAGGTCAGCCAGAGGGAGGTCCTGCGGAGTTCACCCCCACCCTGAGGGCTAATTGCTCAGCCCTCAGCTCCTCAGCTGTCCACCACTGAGCACACAGTGTTCAGGTCCAGAGATTAAGATGAAAATATGTTCCCCTTGCTAAGGAGAGGACATAAACAAGCAGCAGCAACGCCCCATTAACCTACAGCACCGCCGTAAAGAGCATGTGGCCAGCCCAGCCCCCAGGGACCTCTGACCCAGCATGGGCCTTAATTGGGGTGTTCAACCTTATCAGCTGGCCTAAGTGCACCTAATAGCTCATTAGCCAAAACCAAAAAT
>VXBD01015010.1:61211-75713 GCA_013399975.1 Indicator maculatus
TTTTGGTGTTTTGCTGTGACAGAAATGATTGTGGACAATCAGATGGAGACAGGGCTGCTGAAATCCGAGCTGAAGGACAAGGTCACCTACACCCTGCTGAGGAAGCACCGGCACCAGACCAAGAAGTCCAACCTGCGCTCCTTGGCCGACATCGGCAAGACCGTCTCCAGTGCAAGTAGGATGTTTACCAACCCTGATAATGGTAATGCAGAGGCTGCCTGGCTATGGCCTTCCCCTTCTCAAGCAAACCCTCCTCCTCCTCCCCCAGCTCCACCACCACCCACAACTAACTGCGTGGCCCTTGACAATTGCTTCTCTAACCTGTGCCCGGCACAGAGAGACCTGCACTGACCCCCGCGTCAGTGGTGGGCTCTGGAGGCTGCTCTGGCCCTGGCATGCTGCTCTCCCTGTATCTTCACTGGACTGACTGGGACAGGAGGGGAGACAGGCAGGCTGCAGGAGGCACAGGGGAAGGCAGAGAGTGTGGGAAGAAGGATAGGAAAGAGATGTAGGTTGGGAAAAAAACCTGAGCGTGCCTGGACCTAAAATGTTGAGCGTCTGCAGCAGGTTGCCCAGAGAACGTTCTGGAGCCCTTCTTACAAGATGGATCTGGAGGTGCTGGAAGGTGTCCAGAGCAGGGCCATGAGGATGAGCAGAGGGCTGGAGCTGCTCTGCTGTGGGGACAGACTGAGAGAGTTGGGGTTGTGCAGTCTGGAGAGGAGAAGGCTCCCAGGAGACCTTCTGGTGGCCTTCCAGTATCTGAAGGGGGCTACAAGAAAGCTGGGGAGGGACTTTTGAGGGTGTCAGGGAGTGACAGGAGTGGGGGGAATGGAGCAAAACTAGAAGTGGGGAGATTCAGATTGGATGTTAGGAAGAAACTCTTGTCCAGGAGGGTGGTGAGAGACTGGCAGAGGTTGCCCAGGGAGGTGGTGGAAGCCTCATCCCTGGGGGGTTTTACAGCCAGGCTGGATGTGGCTGTGAGCAACCTGCTGTGGTGTGAGGTGTCCCTGCCCATGGCAGGGGGGGTGGAACGGGCTGAGCCTTGAGGTGCCTTCCAACCCAAAGCATTCCCTGCCCTGCAGCGATGAAGATGAGCTGAAGGCAGAGAGGAAGCTTTCCTGCAGGTACCATTGCTGCAGCAGATGGTGTCAATGGCACCCCTGGTCACAAACTGACCTGAGAGTGACATCTGGCTTGCGTTTTATTGCCATTCAATCATTGTCCAGTGTGGGTAAATCTGATTCCCATCTTGCTTTGTCCACCCTAAAGCTGTCTCGTGGTGCGTGTCGTGACTGTGTCTCGGTGCCCTTAGAGCCTGCTCTGCTTGTCTGGTGTCCTCAGTGTGTGTGGTGCATGCAGACAGCTAAGAGAGGCCCTGGCAGTGACCCTGACCCACCCCCACTGGGATTTGCTGTCCTCTTACTGGTGGTAATCAAAGGGAAAAAAAAAAAAAAAGAGGAGTTGTAAGCCTATTGTCATGTCTGGGACTCGTGGCAGCTGCCTCCTGCTGCAGTCTGGACATCTGTCCAGAAGTGCCCATTTAAAACACCCAGCAAGCAAAGCAAGCCAAGAGATTGCTTCCTTCTTGGTGCATTTGAGGCCTCTCAGCTCTCTGTGTCCTGCTTCTAAACCAGGCCCTAACCTTCCTCCCTAACCTCTTCTCATCCTTCAGTAACATCTTGTCCTCCTCCTCAGCCTTTGGCTTTGGCTGCAGCTGTGTGTGTGTGTGCATGGGCAGGGATTTGTTGCTGCTGGTGGTGCATCCTTGTCCTGTGTGAGTGCCTTGGGGATGCAGCATGGAGAGGACAACACCAAAGTCCTGGAGTGTGAAGCCAAAGAACGTCCTGGGGGACCTCAGCAGGCACCCTGGGAGTGCCTGTGGAGGGCTGGATCTGAGAGGGGTCCAGCTGAGATGTTGCTCCTCAAGCCCTGCTGCTGGTTTCCCATTCAAGACATCGAATCTGTGGGAGCCTCAGCTTTATTTTTTGTCCTTCATCAGCCAAACACTTGAGGTCCCCTCAGGGATGCCTCAGTCATGTCAGGACTGGGCACCCAGTGAGTGATTTGGGTTTGGTTTCACTTGGGATCAAGCAAAAAGAGGAGAAGGCTGCAGGGAGACCTTAGAGCTGCATTTCCATATCTGCAGGGGACCTACAGGAGGGCTGGGGAGGGACTGTTCAGAAGGGGGCAGGACAGGGGGCAGTGGTTTGAAACTGGAGCAGGAGACATTCAGGTTGGACACCAGGAGGAAGTTCTGCACAAGGAAGGTGGTGAGGCACTGGGACAGGTTGCCCAGGGAAGTGGCTGAGGCTCCATTCCTGGAGACTTGATGTAGCCCTGAGCAGCCTGCTCTAGTTGGAAGTGTCTCTGCTGCCTGCAGGGGGGTTGGCCAAGATGACCTCTGAGGTTCCCTTCCACCCCAATGCCATCTGTGTGAACAACAGTCTCCAAGCCACAGGCCCCAGGGCTTTCTGCTGTGTCCTCCTCTCTGCTGGCAGGGCAGGTGGCTGCTGTCTGCCTCAAGAAGGAAGGAGCAGCAGTAGGTAAAATACAAACCCACCGCCTGGGGAGGTGCCTGGAGCTGTCACTTACCAGCTCCACGCCTCCTGCTCTCTCTCTGGAGCTTTGGGAAGATGCAGAGATTGGCAAGATTTGAAGCACTGCAGGCTGAGGTGTGCATTTCCAAGCCCAAACTGCTCTGCTTGTGTCTCTGTGTGGCCCAAGCTGGCTCTTTCAGGGACCTGCCCTGATGTTTCTCCAAGAGCATCGTGTGTCTGCTGTCCTCCCTGACCCCACCACAGCCTGGGACTGCTCAGCACGGCTTGAGGCCTTGAAATCCCCTTCTGAGACACCTTGAATGGTAGCCAGCAGGGCTGGAGAGCTGACTGCAGCCCACTGAAAGGTGGAGCTGCCCTGCCCCAGAGGTGTTGCCTTGCAGAAAGGCATCACTGCAGCCGGCCAAACCTTCTGCCTCCTTCCTGCCTTGCTTGTGCGATTTCCTTCCTTCCTTTCCTCTTGGGTTCTTTTCCCCTGTTCTTTCCTTTTGACTTTTGCTCTCTTCCTTCTTCTTCCTCCTCCTCTGCTGCTGCTCCTGTCTGCTGCTTGCCCCCTCCAAGCACGCAGCCCCCTGGAGAGCTCCGTGCCCTGCCTGGCCACCCGCACGGCCGACGATGAGGTCCAGGTGCAGCGCAGCCCCAGCGTGGGATGGCTCAGTAAGTCAGGGGCAGGGGGGCACCCTGGGGGGGCTGGTGGACATGGCAGGAAGAAGAAGAAGAAGAAGAAAGAAGAAGAAGAAGGGGAAGAAGAAGAGCAAGAGGGAACTGGCACCAACCAGGCTTCTAATGCTTGCTGCTGCGTTAACAGTGGGGAGATCGATGGCTGCTGTTCTGCTCTTCTTCTTCCCTCCCTGCTCTGTTTCATTCTCTTTTGCGTTTTTGGGGTTTTTTGGGGTTTTTTTTTTGCTTCATCTGGGATGGCACAGGTAGGTGAGGCTGTGCTCCTCTTCAGGAGACACCTAGGGATGTCCCTTCCCTTGGGCTGTCAAAAGGGCTCCATGAGTTTTGCCACCGGTGCTGCGTCGCGAATCCGACTCAAACATTTTCATTGCCCTGGAGGGGGAGGTTTAGGTTGGACAAAGGAGGTTGGAGCCAGGTGGGAGTTGGTCTCTTCTCCCAAGGAACAAGTGACAGGACAAGAGTTTTAAGGTGAGGCTCAATGAGGTCTTGGGCAGCCTGATCTAGTTGGGGGTGTCCCTGTTGACTGCAGGGACTGGATGGCCTTTGGAGGTCCCTTCTGGACCAGACCATTCTGTGATTCTAAGAGGAAACAGCCTCAAGTTGCACCAGAAGAGGTTCAGGTTGGACATGAGGAGCAATTTCTTCCTCAAAGAGTTGTCAAGCCCTGGCCCAGGCTGCCCAGGGCAGTGGTGGAGTCCCCATCCCTGGAGGGGTTTCCAAGCTGTGGAGATGTGGTGCTGGGGGCCATGGCTTCGTGGTGAGCTGGCAGTGCAGGGTTAGCAGTTGGAGTGGATGGTCTCAAAGGTCTCTTCCACCCAAACCAATTCCATGATTCTGTGCAATTCCATACAAGAGGAGAGCTCACCCTTGCTCCCTCACTGACATTCCAGAGCTGGACTTCTCTCTGCCACTCTGCTTCCCTCTAATGACCCTTGGTAGAACATTGCTCCCCAGGAGCCATGCTGACCACAGAGGAGTGTGATGGTGCCCCAGGGAGGCTCAGCTTATTGCACTGATGGCCCCAGGATGTTCTTTGCAGGCCACAGCAACCTGCAGGCCTGGGAGGTTCAGGCTGCTCTCCATGCAGGGGATGGCTGGTAGTAGGGTGAGGTGATACCATGGAGGGCTTTGGACTTCTCACCTCACTTCTTGCACTAGGACTTGCCTGAGCACAGCCAGGGAGAGGCTCACCTCACCTTTCCCAGGCTCACCTCACCTTTCCCAGGCTCACCTCACCTTTCCCAGGCTCACCTCACCTTTCCTGATTTAGGCTGAATCAGGAAACTCTCCTAAATGAGGAACTTCTTCCCTTCAGTTAGGAAGCTCCATGAGGAGGGTGGCTGTGGCATGCCCAAGGCTCTGGCTGGGGCACCTGTTGGGTCTTGCATTTCTAACAGGGATTTTGTTCTGATTTTGTTTTTTTTTTTCTTGGCCTTTGCTTGGTGGTCAAGATAAAAATCAAGGATTTGGGGGAAAACTTCTAAATGCAGGCTGGGCTGCTGTCAGGTTGCTCAGGTCAGCAAAGCTGGTGGAAGGTGAAGCTTGTGGTTTGCAGTCTGCGTTCTGAGGATGGTCAGAGCGGGGCTAGTCTGAGCTTGAGGACCTTGTGAGGGCATCTTCAAAGGATGACCTGCACAGACACCACACTCTGGGGGCAGAACAGTCATGTTATGTGCTTTAGAAGTTTGGGCTGTCAGCAGGAAGTGCAGAAGTTTTGCAAGCAGGTGGAGATAGGAATCATCCTCTCAGGGATCACCATCTCAGCTGGTGAGAGCTGTCTTTCAAGTGGGACTTGTCAGATGCTTGCTGCCTCCAGAGAAGAAAGAGAAGGTTGGCAGGTGTTGGGGTTGGTCTCTTAAGGCAAAGCCAAGCTGATGAGGGGAAAAAGGGAGGGGGAGTAAGGCCTGTGTGCTGTGCCAGGTGGTTGGAGTTAGGGCTGGTGTGCTCCCAGCTCTCGGTGGGGATGGCTCTTAGAAAGGAGGGCAGGTGCAGGCTTGCTTCCTCCCCAAGCTCAGACCCTCCTGAGCCTGGCAGGAGCTGTGTCACTGGCTGAAGCAGGAGTGCTGGCACACTCCAGAGGAAGTGTCAGAGAAGGGAACATTCTCATCTGACCTGCTCCAGTGTGCCAGCAGGAGCTTCCTGAGAGCCCTTTGCCCAAAGCTTGCAGGAGCCTTCTGCACAGGAGAGCTGAGGTGAGGGCTTTGCAGGCTGAGCTGACCACGAGGGGCCCAGCTGTGTTGAGGGCTGGGTTTGTGGCTGGGTCCTGGGCAACCTGGCAGCATCAGGGTCTGTCCCAGCTGAAAGCAGGACAGCATTGTGTTGCTGCTTTGGTTTTGTCTCCCACAGGTAGGGGTTATGGAAAGTCCTTGGACTCTGTGCTGTCCTCAGAGCCGTGGGGACGCTGTGGGTCAGAGATGACCGAGTGCTAGAACATCTCCCTGTGCCATGTGAAGTCACAGAAAGCAGCCTGCCAGGGTCTGAAACTGCCCACATCAAGCCCCCTTGGTCAAGGAAGGGTGTTGCTGTAGCCTGAGCCTCTGTGTTCTTCTGGCTGGCTGGAGGCAGGAGCTTTAACTGGTGTGCTGCCGTTGTTCTTGCAGGCAGCCCAGCCATGGCTCACAGAAACCTCACTTCCACCAGCCTCAACGACATCTCTGACAAGCCTGAGAAGGACCAGGTAAGCTTCAGACTCAGCCTTTGCTGGGGGATGTCTGTCTGCACGTTGGGGACCATAGAAGTGAAGCAGGAGAACAGGTGAGCAGGGCATGGCTGGGTCCTGAGGCTGCCTCCGGTGCACAGCCTGCGCAGCAGCCCTTGAAAACAGCAGGTGACACCCAGGAGAAACTAGGGAGAAGATCCATGGATGTGTTTTGGATCCTCCTCCTGCTGAGGAGGTCTGCAGGGGTGGCAGCAGGGAGCTGAGGTCCTGCAGCCCTCTGGGGGTGTGCAGATCAGGAGCTTCAAGGGGCAAAGCATCCCCAGGACAGCAGCTGGGGGCATGGCAGAGGCTACCTGTGCACCACCTCAGCCAGGCAGCTCTGCTGGCAAGTAGCCAGGGAAGAGCAGCTCCAAAACAGAGAGCAGTAGCTAAAACTGCCCTCCAGTGCCAATGGGACCAATTCCTTAGCCTAGGGAGATGTTCTTTGTCCTTTCTGGGAGCTGAAGACTGAGTTTGGTTCAACTGGTGTCTGAATGAGGGCTCTGTGCAGAGTCCAAAAAAACCTTTGTCTTGCCTCAAAAAGTGTTGGGTGGTTGTTTGTTTTGTTTTTTCTTTTGACTCAAAGCCTGACTGTTTCTTTTGGAGAATCTCTTCCCCCCCACCTCCCCAAGTCTTTCAGTGTTCTCTAGCCCTGTGGTTGCTCTGAATGCCAATGAGAGTTCCTTTGGAAAAGCATTTGAGTAGCTGGCTATGACTCTGGTCCTTCAAATGATGCCTGGCTGGGGGCTTCTGTAAGGGCAGCTCAGCCTTAAAGGCACCCAGCAGCAGCAGCAGTGTAGGAAAATGAGCTCAGGTGCATTAAAAGAATGGGAGGGGGTTGGAAGTGACCTCTGGAAGGCACCCAGTCCAACCCCTTTGCCAAGCAGAGTTATCTAGAGAAGGTCACACAGGAACACATCCAGGTGGGTTTGGAATGTCTCCAGAGATGGGGTCTTGGGGGGCAGTCAGAGGAGTGTGGCCAGCAGATGGAGGGAGATTCTCCTCCCCCCTCTGCTCTGCCCTGCTGAGACCTGGAATCTTGCATCCAGCTCTGGGCTCCCCAGGTCAAGAGGGACAGGGATCTGCTGGAGAGAGCCCAAGGGAGGGCTCCCAGGGTGCTGAAGGGAGTGAGGAGAGGCTGAGAGCCCTGGGGATGGTTAGTCTGCAGAAGAGAAGACTGAGAGGGGATTTGATAATAAATATCTGAGGGCTGGGGGTCAAGAGGAAAGGGACAGGCTCTGCTCACTTGCACCCTGGGATAGGACAAGGGCCAATGGATAGAAACTCCAGCACAGGAGGTTCCACCTCAACATGAGGAGGAACTTCTTCACTGGGAGGCTCACAGAGCCCTGGAGCAGGCTGCCCAGAGGTGTTGTGGAGTCTCCTTCTCTGGAGACTTTCCAGCAGCCCCATCTGGATGTGTTCCTGTGTGACCTGTGCTGGATTCTGTGGTCCTGCTCTGGCAGGGGGCTTGGTCTGGAAGATCTCCAGAGGTCCCTTCCAGCCCCTAACATCCTGTGTGATGGAGGCTCCACCACCTCTCTGGGCATTGTGATCCCTTCTTTAGCAGGGGCTTTGGTCTGGGTGATCTCTAGAGGTCCCTTCCCCCCCCCTACCTTTCTCTGCTTGTGTGCCAGCCTCAGCTGTCCCTCCTGCTGAGGTACCTCTGGGTGGCTGTCAGATTTCCAGTGTAGACTTGGGTGCAAACCCAGCTGCTGTGGGGCTGCCCCTGATGAAATCCATCAGGGAAGCCAGCTTGGAAGCATGCTCCAAGGTTTTCAGCTTCCAGAGCAGTCAGTGCCTGCCTGCTTGTAGTGAAACCCATTACTGGAAAGCAAACTGGTTCCAACAAGCCTCTTGGTTAATTAGCCCATGTCCTGCTGATGAACTTTGCACAATGGAGCCCTTGTGCTGCCTGCCTTTCCATGCCAGCCTGAGAAAGCACCCCAGATCTCACTGCTGGGTACTGATTGACTGCAGCCTCTGCCTTGCTGGAGCTGGGGGAGATGCCTGGCACCTTTCTGGAGCACAGCTTTGCTTGCCATGGAGGAGGTGAGGGGATAACCCAGGCTGTAAGGACAGCAGGAGCTGGACAGGGAACAGATTTCCCCACCTGGACATCATTTGCAGGCTGGGACATCTGCCCCTAGAGCAGGTTGCTGAGAGCCCCCAACCAACCTGACCTGGAAGAGCTCCAGGGATGGGGCAGCCCCCACCCCCCTGGGCAGCCTGGGCCAGGCTCTCACCACCCTCATGCTAAATTTCTTCAGCTTCTCTCATGTTTGGGCTGAGCTGTACCTCTGACCACCTGCCTTGGAGTTTCCCTCTGCCTTGTCCCATGGGAGACATCTCAAAGCACACTGTGCCCTTCTTCCTTCAAGCAGCCCTCTGGGCAGGACAAGTTTTGAATCCTTTGGCTGTCATGGACGGTGTCAGGGCCAAGTCAGCTCTCAGTTGACTTAGTCTTGCTGATGGGACAATATTCCAGCTTGTTTCCAGTTTTGGCTGTGACCACAAGTGGTTGAGGAGAGTCAAGGGCAGCCTTCAGCAGCCTGTAGGAAGCTGGGGAAGCTCCTGCTGCTCTTCCCACTCCTGTCCCCCACCTCCTCCTGTGAGGAGTGCTTTGGTTGTGCTCTGTTCAGATGTCCTTGGCAGCTGCCAGTGGCTGCATTGCCAGGACTTGTGTGAAACAAAAGGGGCTTGGGAAGGAAATGGCTTTATTAGGGAGCTGGCTTGCTGAGCTGATGCAGAGGCCTCTGGAAGGTGAGGAGATGTTGAGACAAGGGGAGTTTCCTCACCTGCTGTTATCTCCCCTTGGCACATGGGACAAAGCCCAGCTGGGAATGAATGTGGTCAGTCAGAGAGAGGCACAGAAGCCTCCTCCTGCTGCTGCTGGTGTGTCACTGTTTGTGTTCACATTGGTGTCTCCATACCAACAGGGAAGCCCTGCCAGAGCCAGCTCTGAAGTTCAGGCAGAACTTGGCCCTGTTGAGAGAAGCCTTCCTGCCTTCCCCCAGGATGGGGAAGGTGCTGGGGGGGACCCCAGTGCTTGGAACAAAGTCCTGTGGTTGCTGGTGGGAGTGATTCACTGCTTTTGCTGCTTGAACACCTCCTCAGCTCCAGGGTCAGGGGCAGCCATTCCTCGCTGGGAGGTTTGTCAGCCTGCATGGCCCAGATTGACTCCATGGAGCTTGAAATGCACTGGGGCTGTCCTCCAGCACAGATCCTGCCACCAGCCTGAGGGGAGGGACAGCTTCAGGGGGTTTGGGTAGCTGGGAGTTCATTCACTTTGGCTTTTCACTTCCAGCTTCTGGGAAGCTGCCCAGTTTGTGGCTGCTCCCTGCCCAGGGTGTTGTGGATTCTCCCTGCCCAGGGTGTTGTGGCTGCTCCCTGCCCAGGGTGTTGTGAATTCTCCCTGCCCAGGGTGTTGTGGCTGCTCCCTGCCCAGGGTGTTGTGGCTGCTCCCTGCCCAGGGTGTTGTGGCTGCTCCCTGCCCAGGGTGTTGTGGATTCTCCCTGCCCAGGGTGTTGTGGATTCTCCCTGCCCAGGGTGTTGTGGATTCTCCCTGCCCAGGGTGTTGTGNGTGGGAGTGATTCACTGCTTTTGCTGCTTGAACACCTCCTCAGCTCCAGGGTCAGGGGCAGCCATTCCTCGCTGGGAGGTTTGTCAGCCTGCATGGCCCAGATTGACTCCATGGAGCTTGAAATGCACTGGGGCTGTCCTCCAGCACAGATCCTGCCACCAGCCTGAGGGGAGGGACAGCTTCAGGGGGTTTGGGTAGCTGGGAGTTCATTCACTTTGGCTTTTCACTTCCAGCTTCTGGGAAGCTGCCCAGTTTGTGGCTGCTCCCTGCCCAGGGTGTTGTGGATTCTCCCTGCCCAGGGTGTTGTGGCTGCTCCCTCCCTGGCATTGTTCAAAGCCAGGCTGGATGGAGCCCAGGCCAACCTGTGCTGGTGGGAGCTGTCCCTGCCCATGGCAGGGGTCTGGGACTGGATGACCTTCAAGGTCCCTCCCAACCCATTCTAGGATCCTACCCTTGGCACGCTCCAGGCTTGGGGCAGAGGGGCTGGAAGTTGCCTGGCAGGACAGTACCTGGGGGTGCTGCTGGACAGCAGTTGAACATGAGCCAACGGCATGCTCAGGTGGTCAAGGAGGCCAGCAGCATCCTGAGCTGGGTTGTTCCCCTGGGGCTCACCCTGGCAGTGTCTGTCTGAGCAGGCTGAGGGTGGGGGGATGCTGCCCATGGGCCGCAGGTGTCTTCTGGGCAGGTTGTGTTCCACATTCCTAAGGAGAATGGCTTTTCTTGTCCCTCTCCCTGCTGCAGCTAAAGAACAAATTCATGAAGAAGCTGCCTCGAGATGCTGAGGCCTCCAACGTGCTGGTTGGGGAGGTGGACTTCCTGGAGAGCCCTTTCATTGCCTTCGTCCGGCTGCAGCAGGCGGTCATGCTGGGGGCTCTGACTGAGGTCCCTGTGCCCACCAGGTGAGAGAGTGCAGCCCCCAGGCAGGGCCACAAGGGCTGCAAACTGATCAGAGCAGAGGCAGCAGGCCAGGAGGAGCCATTCTCCATGGGTCTCCATCGTGGGCCATGCACAGCCATCAGGATTCTTGGGTTGAAGAGAAGTCACCCTCCTGCTCCAGGAGGCTCAGAGCCTGGGTTGGGCTGTAAGGTACAAGGTGTGAGCCATGCAGACATCAGGCAAATCCTTCTGCAGCTGCAGAAGAGAAGGTTCTGGGGAGACCTTAGAGCAGCCTTCCAGTTCCTGAAGGGGAGAGCTGCAAGAGGGACTGTCCAGAAGGGGCTCTGGGGACAGGATGAGGAGCGTTGGTTTGAAAGTGGAGCAGGGCAGAGTTAGGTTGGACATCAGGAAGGAATTCTGGGCACTGGATCAGGTTGCCCAGAGGTGTGGCTGAGGCTCCATCCCTGCAGACATTCAGGATCAGACTCAATGTGGCCCTGATCTGGTTGGAGGTGGCCCTGCTGCCTGCAGGGCTGTTGGACAAGATGACCTTTGGAGGTCCCTTCCAACCCAAACCATCTGTGTGGGGAGACCTCATCCCCCTCTACAAGTCCCTCAAAGGTGGTTGGAGCCAGGTGGAGGTTGGTCTCTTCTTACATGCATGTGTCCTGTCCCACCTCAGCTGGTGACAGCAGAGGATCCTTTCCTCTGTCCATGCTGAGGTCCCTTCCAACCCATGCCATGTGTCATTAGCTCTGTGCTTCCATTCTGTCCCATCTCAGCTGGTGACAGCAGAGGATGCTTTGCTCTGTCCATGCTGAGGTCCCTTCCAACCCATGCCATGTGTCATTAGCTCTGTGCTTCCATTCTGTCCCATCTCAGCTGGTGACAGCAGAGGATGCTTTGCTCTGTCCATGCTGAGGTCCCTTCCAACCCATGCCATGTGTCATTAGCTCTGTGCTTCCATTCTGTCCCATCTCAGCTGGTGACAGCAGAGGATGCTTTGCTCTGTCCATGCTGAGGTCCCTTCCAACCCATCCCCTTCCATGAACCTGTGAGTCTGTTTGGGTTGGTTTGGGTATTTTTTTTAAGCAGATGGACAGCAGGCAGTGTTTGTTTTGGTGGTGGGAGGCAGGAAGCTCTCTCTGGGGCTGCTGAACAGCCTCATTACTCCACAGCATTAATCAAGTTGTGTCCTTCCATGCCAACAGGGCTGCTTTTCCCTCCCCCCTCCTCTCCAGGAAACAATATTGTCCATTTGCTGTCCTCCCAAGCAAACACTGGCCCTAATCAGGGCAGGGAGGCTCATTAGGTGGCACCCAGGAGGGATGAAGAAGCCATTTGCAAAGGCTGCATCCTGTGAAATTCAATCAGGGAAATCCCAGACCGGCCCTGGGCAGGCATCTCCTCCCTCAGCACTGAGCCTTGGCCATCTCCTCTTCCTCTTGTGGTTGTGCACTTCACAGCCCACAGGCTCCACAAGATGCTGGAGCCTTCAGCTGCTCTCCTCCAGGGCTTCTCTCTTTGTTCTGTTAAATGATCAGTTGGCCAAAGCAAGCTCTGCCAGAGCCAGGCAGTGCAAAACCACCTGGGGGGGTTCTAGAGGAGCTTCAGCTGATGCTGCAGGGCTGGGGATTGCTTCAGGGCTGGGATCATGGAGTCAGAGGATGGTAGGGCTTGGAAGGCACCTCTGGAGATTGAGTCCAACCCCTTGCCAGAGCAGGAGCACCCAGGGCAGGTCACACAGGAAGACATCCAGATGGGGCTGGAAAGTCTGCAGAGCAGGAGACTCCACAACCTCTCTGGGCAGCCTGCTCCAAGGCTCCAGCAGCCTCACAGTTTCTCCTCCTGTTGAGGTGGAAGTTGGCAGTGGTGATCCAGGTTTATTGAGTAGCCACAGGATGATCTGCATCTGTCTCTGTCAGGTTGGTGTGAGGGTTGAACACCCCTGGGGTGGGCACAGGGATGAAGGGGAGGTGACCTTTCGTGGCCAGCTCTTCCCTTGGTGCCAGTTGATGCCTCAGGTGGGCTGTGGAGGTCAAGATCCTGTGCACTTGAGCAGCTAGAGCTCCAGTTGAAGACAGCTGTCCCAGGGCTGAGGGCTGGCAGCACTGCCTGGAAGCTGTTGCCCAGGAGAAACATTGCATTGTGTGAGGTGAAACCTCTCAGGCAGTGCCAGGAGCATTCAGGTCCTTTTGGCAGTCCCTGGAAGGGAGCCAGCTGCTGGAATGATTTCAGAAGGTGGTTGTGGACATGTCTCACCCCCCTGGAAAACCAGGAGAGTGCTGAGCAGCAGCTTCTGGAGCTGTGAAGCTGTTAATTAATGCCTCTGGGTGATTTGCACCTCTGACAAGAGTTGCCTGGGGAGCAGTTTGTCCTCAGCCTCCTTTTAGAAGAACTTGTGGGACACAAGGGAAAGTTGCAGGAGGCAGGAGGAGAGCAGAGGGCATGACCTGGGTGTGTGTGGTTCAGTCACCTCCATGTGAACCTGAAGTGAAAGCCTTGGGGAAGAAGCCAGCTGGGAAGTGTTGCTGTTAGTAAAGCCCTTTGCTAGGTCTTCATGGATCCTGTCCCACTGCCCTGATGCCTTTGGGTGTGAGGATTTCAGACCCCTGGAGCAGAAGGGGTTTCTCCTGGGCAAAACCTCCTGGTAGACCTTTTCCTGCACCTGAGCAGTTGAGGCATGAAGCCCTCAGAGGGGCTGGCAGGGCTCTGGTGGGTGGGGGATACTCAGGGCAGAAATTCAGGGCTGCCTTATTTATTGATTCATTGATTGCTGAAGCCTCTCTTAGAGCCAGGGTTGGGAGCCACGTGGGAGGTGCTGAACCCTGAAGGAGAGCTGAGCCCCAGCAGAGCATTAGCAAGCAGGGGGAGTCCCAGCTGATAGCCTGGAGGAGCCATGTGGCTTCCAGGGAGCAAGCTGGGGGGCTGAGAGCATCTCCTCTCTGTGCCCACTGCTCTGCTGGCCCTCCTGCCTCCACTCAGGGCTGCAGCACCTTCCTCATGGGGACAGGCTGGGAGGGTTGGGGCTCTTCAGCCTGGAGAAGAGAAAGGATCTGGGGAGACCTTAGAGCAACCTTCCAGTACCTGAGGGGAGCTCCAGGAGAGCTGGGAGGGGACTTCTGACAAGGGCTGGGAGTGCCAGGACAAAGGACAATGGCTGTGAGCTGAAGAAGGGAGATGGAGAGTGCAGAAGAGGAAGAAATTGTTTGTGGTGAGGGTGGAGAGACTCTGGAGCAGGTTGTCCAGGGAGGCTGTGGGTGCTCCCTCCCTGGAGGGGTTGGATGAGGCCTTGAGCAGCCTGGGCTGGTGGGAGGTGTCCCTGCCCATGGCAGGGGGTTGGAACTGGATGAGCTTTCAGGTCCCTTCCTACCCAACCCATTGTAGGAGTCTCCTGGCAGCAGCCAAAGCAGGATGGAGTGGGCAGGCTCTGAGGCTGCTGCTCTGCCCAGCTTGGAGTTATCTCCTGGTCAGTGCTGTTGAGTTTGAACAGGGCTGGACCATCACAGAGTGCCTTGAGTTGGAAGGGACCCTCCAAGGTCATCTTGCCTGAGACTAGCTGACCTTTCAGGTCCCTTCCAACCCAAGCCATTCTCTGCTCCTGTGCCAGAGGACACTCAGGTGTGTCCCTGCCCTTGCAGCTGTGTGGGGCAAGCATCCTTCAGCCTTCTTCTGTCCCCTCATGCAAAGGAGAGTGGAACAGACACCACAGGTGTCTTACACAAGGAGCTGGAGCTTAGGCACAGGACCAGAGAGCTGCCCATGGAGGGGGAAGAGCTTTCTGTGGTGCACAGGCTGTGGCTTCCTGACCGCCCTGTGCTGGAGCTGCATCCATCATGGTAGTGGGCATTGGAAGAAGGTCCTTGCTTCCCCTCATCCTGCAGTCTGGCTTGTTGGGTGGTGCTGACACCTGTGCAGGGCTCTGAGAGCACCTGGCCATGGTGGTGGTCTCAAGCCTTGTCCCAGTCACCCTGCTGGGCTGCAGGCTGTGACCTCCGCTCCCGAGTTGTTGGCAGGCCAACTGCCAGCCTCTGGATCTCTAACAAAGCTCTTCCAGGCTGGATTTCTGCCCAGATCTTCTGCCAGTGGTCCTTGTGGTGATCCTAAAT
>VXBD01015010.1:91360-118508 GCA_013399975.1 Indicator maculatus
TGAGGTCTCCCTCAGCCTCCTCTTCTCTATGCTGAACATCTCCAGCTCCCTCAGCTGCTCCTCCCCAGCCCTCTTCTCCAGACCCTTCCCCAGCTCTGTTGCCCTTCCCTGGCCACACTGCAGCCTCTCAGAGCTCTGTTTGCTGGCAGCAATCCCTCTGCTTTCTGTTCAAGCCAACCTGAACAGCCAGGAAAGACAAACTGAGCTTCTCAGCTAACTCCTCAGCATGCCCTAAGACTTCAACTCTCCTCAAGCCACTACAGAGTGGTCAGGGATTGGGAGAGGCTGCACAGGGAGGTGGTGGAGTCCCCATCCCTGGAGGGGTTCAGGAAACCTGTGGCCATGGTGGTGTTGGGCTGCTGGTGGGACTGGATGGTCTTGGAGGTCTCTTCCAGCCCTTAATGATTCTGTGGTTCCATGAGTAGGACAACTTCAGGCTGGCACTGCTCAGACCCCCAGAGCTGACCTGGGTTGGAGTTGTTGTGCTGGTCTGGAGCTGTGGGATCTGCTCAGAGCTGTTGTTCCTCCCAGGTTTCCTGGGTTCCCATGGTTACAGATCACTTGAGCTGCATTCCAGCCTGGATGGAATTTGTTTCCTTTTCATTAAAAATAAAAGAGCTTCAACTGTACCACAGAGGAGCAGTAAACATCCCTGCAGGAGAAATCCCTGCCTGTCACAGTGCCAGCCACAGGGGGCAGGTGCCTTGGGGAGAGAAGAAAAGGCTTTGGTAGAGCTGGAGGCCATCAGCTCACACACACCTGCCAGGGTGACTTCAGCTGGGGAGGGAAAACCAAGCAGGTGCACCCCAGAGGTGCCTGCAAGCTGGTCCTGGGCAGCCTGAGCTAGTTGGAGGTGTCCCTGCTGACTGCAGGGGGTTGGAGGAGATGACCTTTGAGGGTCCCTTCCAACCCAATGCACTCTGTGCAGCTGGTCCTGAGAAGTCTCCATAGCTGGTTGGAGGTTGTTGGCTGCTGCCAACCCCTCAGTGGCTGCTGGCACCCAAACTGGCAAAAGCACTTCCCTCCTGCCAGAAGCTTATTCTCCTGCTTCCATTTAGGCTTTCATGATTTCCAGGAAGGTACCAGGGGGATGTGTAGGCAAATGGCACCAGGCAGGGAATTGGATCTGTTGGAGAAGCTCTCCAAGATCATTCAGTCCAACCTTCTGCCCAACCCCACCATGGCCACCATACCCTGGCCCCAAGTGCCATGGCCACAGGTTTCTGGAACCCCTCCAGGGATGGGGACTCCACCACCCCCTCCCTGGGCAGCCTCTTCCAATCCCTGACCACTCTTGCAGCAAAGAAATTTTTCCTCCCCTCCAACCTAAGCCTCCCCTGGCACAATTCCAGGCCGTTGCCTCTCCTTCTGTCCCCTGAGACTAGGGAGCAGAGCCCAACCCCCACCTGACTGGGGACTGGAGAGAGCAAAACCCTTGCAGATGTCCAGCACTTGCAGGGCAGGACCTTTGCTCCCAGGAAGGAGGAAGGAGGAGCTTTGATTGCCACCAAACTCAGCCCCCCAGGAAGCAGAGCTCCATGAGGTGGTGTCCCAGGGGTGCTTATCATCTCCCCTCCTGTTCCAGGCCAGGAAGCTCATCAGTGACTTTGCCATCATCTTGTCCATCCTGATCTTCTGTGGAATAGATGCCCTGGTGGGTGTGGACACCCCAAAGCTCCTGGTGCCAAGTGAATTCAAGGTATGTCTTTGCCAGCTGCTCTGCTTGGCCTTTGGAAGAGGAGCCCTTTTTTTTTTCCTCCCATCCCCTCATCTTTTGCCTTGGCACCCTGAGAGCAGGAGAGCAGGCAGGGGATGTGATCCATGTTTGGGTCACAGAAGGATTGTTAGTGTTGGAAGGGGCCTCAAGGATCATCTTTTGGTAGCCTCTGGGCTGGCTGAGTTTAGGACACTGTAATTAGTCTGATAATGAATTTCAGACAGTCCAGGAATTCAGTGAAGGGCAACAGAGGCAAGAATTCAGTGAAAACTCAACACCTAACCTCTACCTGCTTGAGTTATCCATGTCCTGAGCCAGGACAATGCCCAGAATCGTGGTGTGGGATTGCTCTGTGGTCAGTGGCCTTCCAGTGTCTGAAGGGGACTACAAGAAAGCTGGGGAGGGACTTTGGAGGGTGTGATAGGACTGGGGGGAATGGAGCACAACTAGAAGTGGGGAGATTCAGATTGGATGTTAGGGAGAAATTCTTGCCCAGGAGAGTTGTGAGACACTGGCAGAGGTTGCCCAGGGAGGTGGTGGAAGCCTCATCCCTGGAGGGTTTTGCAGCCAGGCTGGAGGTGGCTGTGAGCAACCTGCTGTGGTGTGAGGTGTCCCTGCCCATGGCAGGGGGTTGGGACTGGCTGAGCCTTGAGGTCCCTTCCCAGCCCTACCAATTCTGTGATTCTGTGGATGGTGTCCTAAATGGATGATTTATCTCCTGCCTCCATGCTTTGCACCTCCTGCTGGGTGTTCAGGGGCAGGATGAAGCCCCCCAGTGTCTCCCAGCAGCCCCAGTGCTGTGTGGGGGCTGTCATGGCTCCTGGACCTCAACTCTAACAGCAGCTTTTCTTCTCCTTGCCCTTTGAAGCCAACCAGTCCTGAGAGGGGTTGGTTTATCCCCCCTTTTGGAGGGAACCCATGGTGGGTGTACCTGGCAGCAGCCATCCCTGCCCTCCTGGTGACCATCCTCATCTTCATGGACCAGCAGATCACAGCTGTCATTGTCAACAGGAAGGAGCACAAGCTCAAGGTGGGTGTCCTTCATCTCCTGCAGGAGTGCAGAGGGCTGCTGGAGCTGGAGGAGGGCCTCTGGCAGTGTTGAAGGTCCCTCAGAGAGCTCCCTGCTGGTACTTAACCTCAGTGTTTGTTCACTGGGGTAGAGTTCTGGCCAGGAGAAAAAGGTTGATTGCATTGAGAATCTCCAGCATTGCACAAGGATCTGAAGCAGGAGCCCTGGGCAGGGCCAGCTGGTGATGACTCCAGGTCTGGAGGGGCTGGAAGGTGTCCAGAGCAGGGCCACGAGGATGAGCAGAGGGCTGGAGCTGCTCTGCTATGAGGACAGACTGAGAGAGTTGGGGTTGTGCAGGCTGGAGAGGAGAAGGCTCTGAGGAGACCTTCTTGTGGCCTTCCAGTGTCTGAAGGGGGCTACAAGAAAGCTGGGGAGGGACTTTTGAGGGTGTCAGGGAGTGATGGGACTGGGGGGAATGGAACAAAACTGGAAGTGGGGAGATTCAGATTGGATGTGAGGAAGAAATTCTTCCCCAGGAAGGTGGTGAGAGCCTGGCAGAGGTTGCCCAGGGAGGTGGTGGAAGCCTCATCCCTGGAGGGTTTTGCAGCCAGGCTGGAGGTGGCTGTGAGCAACCTGCTGTGGTGTGAGGTGTCCCTGCCCATGGCAGGAGGGTTGGAGCTGGCTGAGCCCTGAGGTCCCTTCCAACCCTGAGAATTCTATGATTAGAAGAGGAAAGAGGCTGCACAGCAGTGCATGAAGTCCTTTGCTTGCCTCCTGCCTCATCAATCCTGCATGATCTTGGCCATCAGGAGGTGGGGACTGGTTAAACACAGTCAAAAAGTGGCTCCCCAGGCTCTGGTCTCTAGAGAAACTAGTCCCAGACTCAAGTCCAGCTAAGCCAAACCTTTCCTCTGCCATCAAATGACTCTGAACATCTCTTGGAGCAAGCCCAGAGGAGGCCACAACGATGACCCAAGGGCTGGAGCAGCTCTGCTGTGAGGACAGGCTGAGGGGGCTGGGGGTGTTCAGACTGGAGAAGACTCTGGGAGGGCCTTACAGCTGCCTTCCAAAGTGCCTCTGCTCCTGACAAGCCCTCCTTAGGTTGTCTATCATGCAAGGTGACCACCACCAGCAGAACAAGGTCTCACTGAGTCATGGCCAGTGGCTGCCAGCCCTTCTGAGCAAGGTTTTTGGGGTGCCAAGACCATCCCAGCCCCCCACCTATGGGCAGAGGTGGCCCAGGTCTGGCAGCTGTGTTGGCTGTGAGATAGAAGCAATGAGCTGGAGAGCTCTGGGACACAGCAAGGGCACAGCCCCAGCTGGATGTTATTTCAGGGAGAGCTTTCCAACCCGAGAGACAGGAGAGCCTGGGCTGGAGGCATTGTTATGAAAATAAACTCTGCAGCCCAGTGCTGGGCAGGTTCTTCATGCCTGGAGGGTTGGGGGGTTGTGTTGTTGTTTTTTTTTTTTTTTTTTTTTTTTTCCCTGCATGGTCATTTTGATGGAAAAATATTAAATTCCTGGAAAAGAAGCCTCTCCCTTCCTGCTGGCAGGAGAGGACTCAAGTGGTCTGACCCTGAGGGTGAAGGCATGGGCAAGGCTGGGGTCTCCTTCAGAGATTCATGGAGTGGGGTGGGCTGCAAGGGCCCTTAAAAGCTCATCCAGTTCCAACCCCCTGCAGCCCCAACCCCCCCTGTGGCAGTGGCTCCCTCATCCTCACTGTCCAGATCTGCTTCTCAGTGCATGGAGAGGTGTTGCAGATGTGGGAGTGGAGCCCTCCTGGAAGCAGAGGAGGAGGTTTCCACTCAGAGGGTCCTGCCTGAACCCAGCCTGGAGGAGGAGGAGTGAAAGGTGAAGGTTTTGTTGTGCACAGTGCTGAGTGGTGGCTGATGGTCTGACAAAGAACCCCCTCAGAGCATCACTTGGCCAGCTGCATCTGGGCACATCTGCTGGTCTGAGGCCAACCAGAGCCATTCTGGGATTCTGTTGTGTCCTTATCCATGGCAGGGGTTGGAGTAGATGAGCTCTGAGGTCCCTTCCATCCTGAGCCATTCTGGGATTCTGTTGTGTCCTTATCCATGGCAGGGGTTGGAGTAGATGAGCTCTGAGGTCCCTTCCATCCTGAGCCATTCTGGGATTCTGTTGTGTCCTTATCCATGGCAGGGGTTGGAGTAGATGAGCTCTGAGGTCCCTTCCATCCTGAGCCATTCTGGGATTCTGTTGTGTCCTTATCCATGGCAGGGGTTGGAGTAGATGAGCTCTGAGGTCCCTTCCATCCTGAGCCATTCTGGGATTCTGTTGTGTCCTTATCCATGGCAGGGGTTGGAGTAGATGAGCTCTGAGGTCCCTTCCATCCTGAGCCATTCTGGGATTCTGTTGTGTCCTTATCCATGGCAGGGGTTGGAGTAGATGAGCTCTGAGGTCCCTTCCATCCTGAGCCATTCTGGGATTCTGTTGTGTCCTTATCCATGGCAGGGGGTTGGGATTAGATGATCTTTAAGGTCCCTTCCAACTCCCAACCCATTCTGTGACTCCACACTGTGCCCACATCTTCCCTGGGGGAGGCTCATTGAGCATGAGCTCAGCCTCAGGTCCATCTGCTGGAGCTCAGGAAGCAGACCAACCATTTTCTTCATGTCTGGGAGGATGCAGGCACTGCTCTCCCCCCATGAAGCAGCAGCCAAGGCTGGGAGGGTTTTTTTTTTCCCTGCTGCAGCATGGGCAGGGTGTCAGTGAGTGCCCATCCCACCACTGCTGGCCAACCAAAGCAAGCAGCACAGCTGGGAGGAGCCCAGGGAGGATTGTTAAAGACAAGCTGGAGCTGCTTTCCCTGCTGCTGGGTCACCACTAGGTCCAGGTCCTTTGTTCTGTCCAATAAAATCAAACAGAGCAGGATTGGGGGGGGAAGGGGGGGGAAAGGAAAAGAAAAAAGAAAGAAGTGAATCTTCTCTAAAATAGCAAACCTCAGGGATTTCTCTGGTGTGCTTCTGAAGGTTCCCTTTCTTTGGTGGCTCCTGAGTTCCTTCACATCTCCTCTGGGCACCTGGGGCTTGGTGGATTTCCTGTGGTAGTTCATGAAAGGATTTAGACCCCAGCAGCTTAGAGGTCTTTAAAAAGGAGTGAAGCAAGAGGAGAGCTCTCCCTTAGCCCCAGAGGATGAGCCCACCAGCTGTCCTGCACTCTTGGGAGGAGCAGCTGAGGGACCTGCAGAGGAGGAGGCTGAGGGAGACCTCATTGCTCTCTCCAGCTCCCTGAGAGGAGGTTGGTACCAGGTGGGAGTTGGTCTCTGCTCCCTGGTCTCAGGGGATTGAATGAAAGGAGCTGGCCTGAAATGGTGCCAGGGAAGGGTTAGGTTGGAGAGGAGGAAAATTTTCTTTGCTGCAAGAGTGCTCAGGGATTGGAAGAGGCTGCCCAGGGAGCCCTCATCCCTGGAAGGGCTCCAGAAACCTGTGGCCATGGCACTGGGGGCCAGGGTTTGGTGGGCATGGTGGGGTTGGGTTGCTGGTTGGACTGGGTGACCTTGGAGGCCTTTCCCACCAAAACAATTCTGTGATTCTCTGAAATATTTTTGGTGAAGGTGGAGCTCTCTGGTCATCTTTGACTCATGACCTGCTGTGCCAAGTACCTCTGTGAGAAGCCACTGGGGTAGCTGTGAGGCTTGGCTTGGACACAGGCTGCTTGGTCTGCTTCAAGTTCTCCTACGCTTCCTCCACCCCTTTGCTCTCAGAGCTTCCAGAGCTGGCCCCTTTGCCTGTTCTTCAGCTCCTTCATCCTTTAAGGGGCATTTTTGTCCTACTCTATGCCTTCTTGTGGCAGTTTCTGTTGGCCAGAAAATATCCTAGAAGGAGATGCTGCTTGTTTGGGCTGCCTCAACCCCCAGGCTAGAGCCTTTGGCTGTTCTGGAGGTGTTTGGGCTCCTGAGACTGAAGGTTGTTTAGGCTCCTGAGACTGAAGGTTGTTTGTCTTCCTTCCCAGAAAGGTGCTGGCTACCATCTGGACCTGTTCTGGGTGGCCATTCTGATGATTGTTTGCTCCTTCATGGGCCTGCCCTGGTACGTGGCTGCCACTGTCATCTCCATCGCTCACATTGACAGCTTGAAGATGGAGACAGAGACCTCAGCCCCTGGGGAGCAGCCCAAGTTTCTGGGAGTCAGGTATGAACCACCAGCAAAGACCTCAACTGCCAGGGGTGCCCAGGAAGGTGGTGGAGTGCCCATCCCTGGAGGTGTTGAAGGACTGTGTGGCCATGGAGCTTGGGGCTGTGGGTTGATGGCCATGGTGGGGTTGGGCTTGGGCTGAATGAGCTTAAAGGTCCCTTCCAAACTGAAACATTCCAAACCCACCTGGATGTGCTCTTGGGTGACCTTTGAGAGAGTCCAAGGGAGGGCTTCAAGGATGCTTGAAGGGATTGGAGCACTGCCTGGGGAGGAGAGGCTGAGAGCTCTGGGGGTGCTTAGTCTGGAGAGGAGAAGACTGAGAGGGGATTCAATCAATGTTTATCAATATCTGAGGGCTGGGGGTCAAGAGGAAAGGGACAGGCTCTGCTCACTTGCACCCTGTGACAGGACAAGGGGCAATGGATAGAAACTCCAGCACAGGAGGTTCCACCTCAACATGAGGAGGAACTTCTTCACTGGGAGGCTCACAGAGCCCTGGAGCAGGCTGCCCAGAGGGGTTGTGGAGTCTCCTTCTCTGGAGACTTTCCAGCAGCCCCATCTGGATGTGTTCCTGTGTGACCTGTGCTGGATCCTCTGGTCCTGCTCTGGCAGGGGGCTTGGTCTGGAAGATCTCCAGAGCTGCCTTCCAACTCCCTGTGAGCCTGGGATTCTCTAGGTGACCCTGCCTTGGAAGCAGGGTTGGACTGGATGTCCTCCAGATGTCCCTTCCCACCCCTTCCACCACAGAGGAAGCTTCCCACCAGAGCTTAGAGCAGTCCTGGCTGCTTTGAGCACTCATGTTGAGGTCTCCTCCAAACCTACAGAGCTTTACAAGGATTCCCCTCCAAGCCCCCAAAGCTTTACAGAGCAAGCTCTGGTGGCCATGGGACACCACAAAGTTCTCCTAGAGAATTTCCTGCTGCTCTCTCTTCATATTTATGAGATTGAGCAGCGCAGGTCTTTGGTAATTCCTTGGAGAAACCTTCCCCCCTGTAGCAGCTCCTCAGAAGTTTCTTTAGCCAGGTCAGAGAGGGTTTCCCAGGGCTGGAGGAGATCATTTACTGCAGCTTGCTGTATCCATGGAAATGGGGGATTTGTCAGCATACAGAGTGGGGGAAAATGAAACCTGTCAGGCCTGGAGCAATCATCTTGACTCCCCCAAGCCATTTGGAGTTTGGTTGCCTTAATTACGTGCTGTGAAGTGCCTTCAGCAGGGGCCATCAGGGTCACTTGCTCAGGTGATGAAGGGGCAGTGGAATGAGCTGACTTGCAGTGCTCTGCAGGATGCCTGGCAGAAGGGTTTGGGGGTGTTAGGGAGCAGCTGTGGGTGCTGGGGACACCCCATGGACTATTTATCCTGGCTGCTGAGGGACTGTGAGGGGCACTCAGGATGCACAAGTCGCCTGAGGAGTGGGGAGCTGGTGAGCCATGGCCTGTTGGCATGCTGTAAACCCTGCCCTGCAGCCAGCTGGGGGGCTGGGGAAGGCTGCACACAGTCACTTGGGTTGGAAGAGACCTCTGAGAGCATCCAGCCCATTCAGGTCACCTCTCAACCCTGGCCCTCAGCACCACCTCTACAAGCAGAGACTTGTTTGGCTTGGAGATGCCCTCTAAGGTCACTGAGTCCAACCATCCACCCAACACCACCATGGCCACTAAGCCATGTCCCAAAGTGTCTTCTCCCCAGCCTGGAAACCCCTCCAGGGATGAAGACTCCACTGACCAGGGCTTGCCAACCCTTTTGGGGAAGAAATTGTTCCTCACATCCAACCTAACCCTCCCCTGGGGCAACTTGAGGCCACCTCCTTTCAACATGGGAGATGAAACCAAACCCCACCTTGCTCCAACCTCCTCTCAGGGAGTTGTAGAGAGCCAGAAGGTGTCCCCTGGGGAAAAACCCCAAAGCTGCTTCTGATGCTGAAGGTGTAAGCACTGCTCCTCACCCTGCTGAGCCACAAGGGGCAAACCTAGAGCAGCAAAGCCAACCTGGGCTGGTGTTTGAAGCGGGAGGTTGTGTGAGGCTTCCTCCAGACAGCTGCTGGCTTGGTGCTGTTGGTGTGAGAGCTGAAGCCACCCTGCTTCCCTCACTGATGTCATTGCAGGGAGCAAAGAGTCACTGGGATCATTGTTTTCATCCTGACTGGGGTGTCTGTCTTCATGGCTCCCATCCTGAAGGTAAGAGCATCATCATCATCATCCTCATCACCATCCTCATCACCTTCTCTGCCTCCTCCTGCTCTCAGCCAAAGCAGGGCCACAGCAGCTGCTTTGCTGCTGCTGGAAGAGCTCAGTGCTGAAGTGTGGCAAAAGTAGGTGAGGAGAGTTTCTTGCTGCAGCCTCCACCATGCTCTGAGAGCTTCAGTGCAAACCTCCTGGCAGCTAAAAATGGCCTTGTCCTGGTGTGCTAGGTGGTGACAGTGGCAGAGGTTGGGAGCTGGTGGTCTAGGGGGGGCTGAGTTTTTGTTGGTGGGGTTTTTTTTCACTTCAAGATTTTCCTGCCGTGTTTGCCTGCAGTTGCCTTTTATTTTGCACTCTTCTCTTCCTGCTGTGCCTGGGTGTCATGGACAGTTGTGGGTAAGGCTTGAGAGCTGCTTCTCTCTTTTCTGTTCTGCTGTGCCCCTGGACAGTTGTGGGTAAGGCTTGAGAGCTTCTTCTCTCTTTTCTGTTCTGCTGTGTCCATGGTTCATGAACAAGACATTGAGGATGCAACTTGAGAGCTTCTTCTCTCTTCTGTTCTTCTGTGCCCACATTTCATGGACAGTTGTGGCTACAGCTTGAGAGCTTCTTCTCTCTTTCCTGTTTTTCTGCTGTGCCCATGTTTCATGGACAAGACACTGAGCATAAGGCTTGAGAGCTTCTTCTCTCTCCTGTTCTGCTGTGCCCACATTTCATGGACAGTTGTAGATAAGGCTTGAGAGCTTCTTTTCTCTTTTCTGTTCTTCAGCTGTGTCCATGTTTCATGGACAAAACACTGAGCATAAGGCTTGAGAGTTGCTTCTCTCTCCCGTTCTGCTGTGCCCATGTTTCATGGAAAAGTCATTGAGGGTAAAACCTGAGAGCTTCTTCTCTCTCTTTTGTTCTTCTGCTCTGTTCATGTTTCATGGAGAAGACATTGAGGACAAAGCTTGAGAGTTTCTCTCTCTTCTATTCTTCTGCTGTGTCCATGTTTCATGAACAACACATTGAGGACAAAGCTTGAGAGCTTCTCTCTCTCCTGTTCTTCTACTGTGTCCATATTTCATGTTCCATGGTTGCATGCCAACAAGCTGCAGGTCTTGGACAATCCCCCCCTACCTAGAAGAAGTGGTGGATCAGCAGCACATCTGCCCAGAGCTTTGGCTAAACTCAGGGGCAAGCTAATTCAGGAGATGAAGAAATCAGCTTGAATTGTGCTGCTGCCTGCAGAAACACATTGCCCATGCTGCTGAGCTGGGCCTGGCTCCTGGGTGAGAAGGGCTGTGCTGGTTTAGGAGTGGAAATGTGCCCTGGGGACATGGACCACTTCCACCAGCTGCAGGTCCTGCTCCTTGCCACCAGTTCTGGGTGTTCTCTCCTGCTCCCAGTGGCACCAAATGAAGAGCCCCAGGTGTGTGTGAGATGTGTGCATGCTCAGGTGAATGCAAAGAGACTTTTGCACCTCTGCATCTTCACCTCTTCACCTGCACCTTCCCCCCAGCACCTCTCCTGCCTGGCCTTCAGCCACCAGCAGGCTCTCGAGCTTTATCCGTTGCCCCTCTCTGGATGTGCTCTGACAGATGGGAGCCTGGCAGTGAGCTGCAGAGAGGGGGAAGGTGGCTTCCCAAAGTCCCTGTGTGCCTGCCCTGGCTTTCTGGGGCTGTTTTCACAGCTAGGAAACGTTTGTGCCTGGGTAACAGTTTCCTGCCCTGCTCCACCAGGGCATTTCCGTGCCCTTCGCTCCCTGCCCGCTGGGACTCATCCTGTCTGGTGGCTGGTGTGACCTTTCCCTGCCAGCTCTCTCTTCCTCTGTCCCACTGGGCTCTATTATTGGCCCTGCAGTGTTGCTTCATTCATCAGGCAGTCCCTGGGCTGTGCTCCCCCCAGCGTGGGGAAGATGCTGGCGGGAGGACGCCTGAGGATAAGCCGGCACACTCCCGGCCCACGTGCCAGCCAGGGCCTGGCAGCCTTTCAGGACCTTTCACAAACTCTGGTGGCAAGGTCTCCTGCTCCAGAGAGCTGCTCTGCTAATGCAGGGCAGAGCAGCAAAGCCTCCTCCTGCCAGCAGCAGCCTCAGCGCTGACAAACCCAAGGGCAACCAGCAGGCGATCTGCAGAGTCATCTCCTCCTGCTCTGGGGGGGCTTGGGGTGGTGGTGCTGGGCTGGGCTGGCACTGGTGCTCCTGCTCACTTAGGGCAGATCTCCCCTCAAGTGTCCTCAGCCCCCTGAGGACAATGAGAGGCACTTTCCTATCAATGCATAGACTCGTGGGCACCTTTGACATCATCCAGTCCAGCCTTTAGCCCAGCACTGCCAGCTCACCACTGAGCCATGGCCCTCAGCACCACATCTACAGGGCCTGGAGAGCCCTCCAGGGATGGGGACTCCACCACTGCCCTGGGCAGCCTGGTCCAGGGCTTGACAACACTTTCCATGAGGAACTAGTTCCTCATGTCCAACCTAAACCTCCCCTGGGGCAACTTGAGGCCATTTCCTCTTCTCCTATCACTTGTTGCTTGGGAGAAGAGCCCAACCCCACCTCACTGCAACCTCCTCTCAGTGACTTGTAGAGAGCAGTGAGGTCTCCCCTCAACCTCCTCTTCTCCTCCTGAACACCCCCAGCTCCCTCAGCTGCTCCTCCCCAGTCCTGCTCTCCAGACCCTTCAGAGCTCTGTTGCCCTTCTCTAGACACTTTCCAGCCCCTCAGTGTCCCTCTTGGAGTGAGAGCCCGAAAACTGACCCCAGGACTCAGGATGTGGCCTCACCAGTGCCCAGCACTGGGGCACAATCACTTCCCTACCCCTGCTGGCCACACCATTGCTGCTCCAGGCCAGGCTGCTGGTGGCTTTCTTGGCCACCTGGGCACACTTCTGGCTCATCTTCAGCCACTGCCAGCCAGCACCCCCAGGTCTTTTTCTGCCATGCAACTTCTCAGCCGTTCTGCTCCAAGCCTGGAGCATCCCTGGGGTTGGTGTGGCCCAAGTGCAGCCAGCTCAAGGAAGCAGGGAAATGCAGTGGAAGGAGGAGCTGGAAATCCAGGAGCTGACAGGAGAGGGAAGGGAGGAACGTAGGCAGGGCAGCTTTGGCCAGGGGTGGCACACGGCTTTGGTGCCCCTGTGCCCCAGGTGAGAGCCACGGAGTGGGGCTCCAGGCCTCCAGGGCTAGGAAGGATGAATGCTGTGGTGGGAAAGTGGTCACTGAGTCCCCAGCGCAGGGTTCGCAGGCTGGAGGCGAAGGCTGCTCCAGCAGCAGGTCGGTGGAGCCTTGGCTGAGCTGCGGCTGCCGTTCAGTGGCAGCCCCCTGCCACTGCACCGAGCTGGCCTGTGGGGACAGAGCCCTTCCCATTCTCCTCGCTCCCAACAGCCACACAAAGGCTGTTATTCAGCTCCCGTGGGTGGTCCCTGCCGAGTACTCCCGGGCCGGTCACGCCAGGCTGGCTGCACGCAGGGCTGAGGAGCATCTCCCCCCCGCCCCAGCCTGGCTGCTCCCCAGGGGAATTTTGCAGTTGGGGCAGAGCTTTGTGCTGCAGGGTGGGGGGACAGATGCTGCTGGGAAGCGTGGGGGGGGGGCGTGGGGGCTGTGGCCATGCACCTCCTTCCCTTCTGAAGGGAGGTGTCCCCAGGGGCAGGCCCGCGGGGGGAGGAAGGGGTGGCAGCGAACGCCGAAGGTGGCAGAAGTTGGGGTGGGAAAGGAGAGGGCCTGGCAGTGCAGAAAGCAACTGCTGGTCCTCCCCTTGTGAGAAGCTGTGGGTTGGGGTGAGCCAAAGTGGGGGGAGGCCAGGATGTGGTTGGCATCACCCAGGTGGGATGCAGGACCGTGGCCCAGCTTGCTGAGCTGGAGGTACCCCAGGATCATGCTGCCTCCTCTTCCTCTCTGCCCTCTGCTTCCAGTCTCACCACAAACCAAGAGGTGCAAAGCACTCTGGAGCTTAACTCTTCTTTCATCTGCTGTCTGGCTGGCTTCCTGCCCTGTGGCTCTTAGAGAGATGTCCAAGTCCCAGTGCAGTGAGGGAGCCCAGGGCTCGTTTGGTCCCTGCCCTGCTGGGCACCAGCGTGAGGGCACAAACCTTCTTGCAGCCCTCGAAGCCCAGCAGAAGGCTTTCTTGCTTGCTTTGTGGCTCCACTCAGAGATGCAATCTGAGTCCCTGAGGACAGCAGGGGTGGTGCCAGCACAGTGGGGTGTGCAGGTTCCTCACTGAGTTTCTCTTGCTCTTCCTCCTGCAGTTCATTCCCATGCCGGTGCTCTACGGCGTCTTCCTCTACATGGGAGTTGCTTCGCTCAACGGGGTGCAGGTGAGTCCCTTCGGGGTCTTCAACACAGGCTGCAAACCATTAACCAGCACTGGGTTTCCCTCACAAACCACCCCCCACCACCACCTTTCCCTTCAATTCACAGAATGGTTTTGGTAGGAAAAGACCTTTAAGGTCATCCAGTCCAAGCACTGCCAGCTCCCCACCGAGCCATGGCCCTCAGCACCGCATCTACAGAGCTCTGAAACCCCTCCAGGGATGGGGACTCCACCACTGCCCTGGGCAGCCTGGTCCAGGGCTTGACAACCTTTTGCATGAAGAAATAGTTCCTCATGTCCAACTTAAACCTTCCCTGGGGCAACATGAGACCATTTCCTCTTCTCCTGTCTCTTGTTCCTTGGGAGAAGATTCCAACCTCCACTGCAACCTCCTTTCAGGGAGCTGCAGAGAGCAATGAGGGCTGCCTTCAGCTTCCTCTTCTCCACACCAAAACCCCCAGTTCCCTCAGCTGTTTCTCCCCAGGCCTGTTCTCCAGCCCCTTCCCCAGCTTGGTTGCCCTTCTCTGGACACTCTCCAGCCCCTCAATGTCTTGTTGGAGTGAGTGCCCCAAAAGTGCCCCCAGTATTCAAAGTGTGGCCTCACCCATGCCCAGCACAGGGGCAGGATCACTTCCCTACCCCTGCGGGTCACACCATTGCTGCTCCAGGCCAGGCTGCTGGTGGCCTTCTTGGCCACCTGGGCACACTGCTGGTTCATCTTCAGCTGCTGTCAACCACCTTGCCCAGGTCCTTTTCCACAGGGCAGTTTCCAGTCACTCTGCCCCAAGCCTGGAGCATTGCCTGGGGTTCTTGTGACCCCTTCTCCTTCCCCATCTCCTTTCCCTCCTCCAGAAGCCCCAGGGGCGGTGGCCACTGTTTACAAACATTGCCTCAGGCTGGCTGTTCCCAGATGGAGACCAAAGGGCAGTGATCTGCTCAGCAGGCCAGCAGCCAGGGCTGGGTCCTGCAAGCAAGGGGGGAGAGCTTTGGGCTGCCCCAGGGTCCACCTTCCCCCCACCCAGCTCAGCACCACGAAGGCTTGCAGAGTCCCCAGGCTTGCTGCTGGGGTGGCTTGGGGCAGCTGTCACAGAGGGAAGGCAAAGAAGGGGAGGGGACTGGGGGCAGCAGGATCACTGCACCAGGCTGAGGAGCAGGAACGTTGCTGCTTGCCAGGGAGGGGGAGCCAAGGCCCTTGGCTGGGAGGCTGAGGAGCCCTTATGTAAGGAAGCCTTTCTCCCAGCACAGAGCCTCTGGCTGGCCCCAGGAAGCTGGGACTGTGCTTTCTGGCACCCCCTTAATTGTGGCCTTTCTTCAGTTGTGCTCTGATGGGCAGAGACTGCCTGGCCCTGAGCACCATGAGAACTTCCTCAGCTGTTCTTTCAAACCTCCCCAGCTTGCATTCACTTGGGGTGGGTTCAGTCTGCTCTCAGCAGCAGGCAGCAAGCCCATGTTTGGCTGGGGGACAAGGAGGGGATTGTCCTCTTCCCCCAGGGGTTGGTTCTTCCTGGAGGGGATTTCCCCTCCTTCCCAGCCCAGGTTTGTTGGGCCAGTGGGCAGCTTGTTTTCCTCAGAGCAAGGATGTTTTTCCACTAAAAAAACCCCAAACCCTCAATTTTGGGTAAACTCCAAGGCCATCCAGGCCAGCACAAGGGGTGCTGATAGAAAAGCTGCCTGCCTGTTGTCCCCGCCCCTCAGCTGGGGACTTTTCTGTTCTCTGGTAATGTGCTGTCTGCCCTCACCTCTGGTGAATTCTGCATCCAATTTATTTGGGGGATGGGGGGAAGCTCTTTTTTTTTTTTTTATATAAGTGCTGAATGTCTTCCTCTGGCAGGAACAGGGCAGGGGAGGGTGGCAGAAGTGCCCCCAGGGTTTGATGCTGACCACAGCTTGAGCACTCCTCTTGCTGCCTCTGGTTTGTGGGTGAGGGACTCAGAGATCTCAAAGGTCTCTCCCAACCTTAACAGTTCTGGGGCTCAAGGATTCCAATGAAGTGATCCCTTTGAGAGGAAACTGAAGTGATCCCTTTGAGAGGAAACTGAAGTGATCCCTTTGAGAGGAAACTGCTTTGCTTCAAAGCCTGATGTGCCACAACACATCAGGCTTTGAAGCAAAGTAGTTTTCCCTCAGGATCCCCTCAGTGTTTGGCACGCTGATCCCAGGATCCCCTCAGTGTTTGGCACACTGGGGCAAATGGATCTAAACACAGCACTCCCTCAACACGAGGAGGAACTTCTTCACTGTGAGGCTCACAGAGCCCTGGAGCAGGCTGCCCAGAGGGGTTGTGGAGTCTCCTGCTCTGGAGACTTTCCAGCCCCATCTGGATGTGTTCCTGTGTGACCTGTGCTGGGTTCTCCTCTGGCAGAGGGGTTGGGCTGGATGGTCTCTGGAGGTCCCTTCCAGCCCCTAGCACCCTGTGGTGCTGTGACAAGACAGAGGAGCTGGGCTGGCTTTCCTGCTGGCTTGCTTTCATGGGAGCAAACCAAGCGGATCCAAGGCCTCATTCCATGGTGCAGCAGCATTGTGGGGGTTGTTTTGTCTCTGGTTTACCTGCCTGGGGCCTCATTGCTCTTTCTTGGCCAGTTCATGGACCGCCTGAAGCTGCTCCTGATGCCCCTGAAGCACCAGCCTGACTTCATCTACCTGCGCCACGTCCCGCTGCGCAGGGTCCACCTCTTCACCTTCCTGCAGGTGGTGTGCCTGGCCCTCCTCTGGATCCTCAAGTCCACCGTGGCTGCTATCATATTCCCTGTCATGGTAGGGATCTTCTCCTTCACCTCTCCCCCTTCTCAGCCTCCTCCATTCCACCTGTGGTCCTAGGCTCCCAGCAATGACCACAGCTGCAATCCTGTGCCCAGTTNTGCCCAGGGGGGTTGTGGAGTCTCCTTCTCTGGAACCTTTCCAACCCCACCTGGATGTGTTCCTGTGTGGACTCCCCTGGGTGCTCCTGTTCTGGCAGGGGGCTGGACTGGGCTGAGGTCCCTTCCAACCTCTAATGTACTGTGAACTGGGGCAAACCAAGCTGCCCATGCCCAGCCAGCAGCTCAGGGCTCTGTGCCACTGCTGTAGGGCTGCATGGGGTCAGCCTTGCCATGGCTGCCTTCACACAAATCCTCTGGAGGGAAACCAGCCTGGCAAGTTAGTTTTTTTCCCAGCAAGGTGTAGTTTGCTTTGACCCTTCCTGGCTGCCAAGGTTAGGTTCAGCCTGGTTTCTCCTTGAGCTGCATGAAACAATGAGAGGGGCAGGGTCCTTTATTTTTTTTTTTTTCAGTCCACACAGAAAATGTCTCCCTGGCTTTTAGATAACACAAAAATGACAAAGCCAAGAGTGAGGCTCAGTTCTAAGAGGTGTTCTAAGGGGAGGGAAAGGATTAACTTGAGCAAGAAAGAGAGTTCTTTTTCCTTGAACTTGAGTGGAAAGGTAATGGTGTTGATGCTCCTGGTTCACATCAGAGGGTGCTATGGGAGTGTGGTGGAATGGAAGTCTGATAATATGGAGCTTGGGTGGCATGGAAGTTTGATGATATGGAAGTTTGGTGGCATGAAGGTTTGATGAAACATAAGTTTGGTAGCATGTAGGTCTGATGACATCTAAGCTTGATGATAGGTAGGTTTGGTGGCAAGGAAGTTTGGTGGCATGGAAGTTTGCTATGGAAGTTTGGTATGGAAGTTTGGTGGTATGGAAGTTTGCTATGTAGGTTTGGTGACAAGGAAATTTGGTGCCATGGAAGTTTGGTGGTATGGAATTTTGGTGGTATGGAAGTTTGCCATGTAGGTTTGGTGGCATGAAAGTTTGGTGGCATTAAAGTTTGGTAGCATAGAAGTTTGCTGTGTAGGTTTGGCATGGAAGTTTGCTATGTAGATTTGCTGACAAGGAAGTTTGGTGGCATGGATGTTTGGTGGCATGGAAGTTTGATGGCATAGAAGTTTGCTGTGTAGGTTTGGTGGCATGGAAGTTTGCTATGGAAGTTTGGTGGCATAAAAGTTTGCTATGTTGGTTTGCTGACAAGGAAGTTTGGTGGCATGGAAGGTTGGTGGCATGGAAGTTTGCTGTGTTGGTTTGCTGACAAGGAAGGTTGGTGGCATGGAAGGTTTGTGGCATGGAAGTTTGCTGTGTTGGTTTGCTGACAAGGAAGGTTGGTGGCATGGAAGGTTGGTGGCATGGAAGTTTGCTGTGTTGGTTTGCTGACAAGGAAGGTTGGTGGTATGGAACCCCAAGTCTGCAGAAGTTTGGCCTGATGGTGGAAGCTCAGTGCAGGAGCAGTCCCAGCTTGGACCTGCTGACAAAAGCTCCATGATTTATGCTCATGCTCACTGTGAGGAGGCAGTGGTCAGAACACTTTGCCTGTGCCTTGTCCATCCTGACATGAAGCAGTCACAGCTCAGCCTTCCAGGCTGCTAAAGCCATCCCAGGTGTCCATCACCTTCTTCTCTCTCTGTTCCCTTAGAACCAGAATGGAAATGTTGGGGGATTTAGGAAGCAGCATGCAGAGGAATGCTGCCAGTCCAAGCTCAGAGAAGTCCTCCCTCTCTGCCCTTGCAGATCCTGGCCCTGGTAGCAGTCAGGAAAGCCATGGACTACCTCTTCTCCCAGCATGACTTAAGCTTCCTTGACGACGTCATTCCAGAAAAGGACAAGAAGAAGAAAGAGGATGAGAAGAAGAAGAAGAAGAAGAAGGGCAGCATGGACAGTGACAATGATGATGTAAGGAACTTCCTGCTCTTGCTATTTCTAGCTAAGCTGAGCCTGGGGATGCTCCCTGCTCCTCCCCAGCTCTGGGGCTGGCTATTTCCCAGCCTCTTTTGGAGCTGAGCAGCTTTTGGGCAGTTGGTTTGGGTTTTGGTGGGGGTTTGGGTTTGTTTTGTGGGGGTTGGTTTGTTGGTTTGGTTTTGGTTATGGTTTTGGTGGAGGTTTTTTTTTTGTTTTCTTTGTTTTGTTTGTTGGTTTTGTGTTTGGGTTTTGGTTTTGGTTTGCTGCTGCAGGAAATCAGCCCCAACCAAAACCTCTTTTTGCACACTGCCTTCCCTTTTGCAGAGGGCAGCAGCCCGGGCTGGGTGGTGCTTGCCTTGCCAAAAGTGAGGTCACCCTTTGCACAAGGTACCTGCTGAGATGTCCTGGGTGCCCTCTGCTAGAGCAGCCTTCATCACCCTGCCCTGCTCAGCCTTCCCTCCTTTGCCTTTCCCCCCATCCTTGTCTTTTTTTTAGGAGGAGAGTGGTTCTCAGCAGGAGCAGCAGCTCTCTTTCTCCTGACTCTCTCCTGCCTGATGGTTTGGGCTTTATGGCTCCTCTGCCAAGCCCCAGGAGATGGGACTTGTGGTGGCTGTTGCTGGTGACCTCAGACCTTTCAAAGCACCCCTCCCCTTCTGCAGTGTCCTCTTGGCTTGCAGCATGCCCTGGACCAGCACAGCCATCCCTGCTGGTGCCACTGCTAGGGGTGGGGACCTGCCTAGGCCAGCCCCACCTGCCTGAGGCTGCTCTGCCTTCTGCTAGACCTGAAAGAAGACGAATTGTGCTCCTTGTGCCTTTCAGCATTCTCCCCTCTAGCTTTAAACCCAACTTTGAAACCTAAGTTTATCCTGAACCCAGGTTTAAACCCCAAGTTTATACTGAACCCGGGGTTTAAACCCCAAGTTTGTATTGAACCCAGGTTTAAACCCCAAGTTTGTATTGAATCCTGGTTTAAACCTCAAGTTTATGTTCAATCCAGGTTTAAACCCTAAATTTATATTGAACCCATGTTTAAACCTCAAGTTTATGTTGAATCCAGGTTTAAACCCCAAGTTTATGTTGAACCCAGGTTTAAACCCCAAGTTTATATTGAATCTAGGTTTAAACCCAAAGTTTATATTGAACTCCTAGGTTTAAACCCCAAGTTTATATTGAACCCAGGTTTAAACCTTAAGTTTATATTGAACCCAGGTTTAAACCCAAAGTTTATATTGAATCCAGGTTTAAACCCAAAGTTTATATTGAACCCATGTTTAAACCCCAAGTTTATATTGAACTCAGGTTTAAACCTTAAGTTTATATTGAATCCATGTTTAAACCCAAGTTTATATTGAACCCAAGTTTAAACCCCAAGTTTATATTAAACCAGATTTAAACCCCAAGTTTATATTGAAGCCAGGTTTAAACCCCAAATTTATATTGAAGCCAGGTTTAAACCCCACTTTATATTGAATCTAGGTTTAAACCCCAAGTTTATATTGCAGCCAGGTTTGAACCCCAAGTTTATATTGAACCCAGGTTTAAACCCCACTTTATACTGAATCCAGGTTTAAACCCCAAGTTTCTATTGCAGCCAGGTTTGAACCTCAAGTTTCTATTGAACCCAGGTTTAAACCCCAAGTTTATGTTGAATCCAGCAGCATCACACCTGAGCCACAGCTCCTGTATCTCTGGTGGGCTTTGAGCTGTCTCCTCTCTTCTCCAGCTTTTGGTGAATTTCAGGTTCAGGAGTTGACCTCCTGGGTAAGGGAATGGATGCCACAAGTTGATCCTTGCCTCTTCTCAGGTTGTTTCTTTTGCAGCACTTTGGCTTTTTCCAGCTTCCTGATCTGGGTGCTCACTGCTTTGATTGCTTTCACCTTTTCCCTTCCAGAACTACGTCCCCAGCAAGTCAGTGCTGTGGGGTTTGGTGGGATCAGAGCTCAGCACAGGGCAGTGCTGGGTCTTAACTAAAGCAGGTGGGCTTGGAATGAGCAGGGCAGAACCTGGTGTGGGGTGCTCAGCACGAGTTAGGACTTACCAAAAGCTCCCACTGGGGTTTGCTGGTGATGAGGGGCAGCAAAGCAGGAGCTGCCATAAAGGGTTTTTTTCACTCATTTCACCATCTCCCCCTCTAGCTTGCTTTAGCAAGTAGGAATTAGTGCAGTTAATTGCTGCTGAGTGAAATCTGTTCCAGGAAAACCCAAGCCCCTTGGGTTTCTCTCCCATTTAGTGTCAAAAAGAGTCAGGATCCAAGCCAGGCCAGACAACATTTTGGACCGTGAGGCATTAGCTTCAATTTCATTTCTCTTTGGGCTAATTTGTTCCTTTTCAGAGTCTGAAGTGCTGTGCAAGGGTCTCTGCCCCCCTTTGGGGGTCTTCTGGCCAGCTGCAGGCAGATTCTCTGTGCCCTGGTTTCATTTCAGATGGCAAAGCTTAAAGAGGAGCAGCAGCAGTGCAGGACTTGCAGTGCAGGTCCAAGAGCTGAGGCTCTTGCATTCAGCTTAGAGGTGGCCCCAGCCAGTGAGGATTTGGGGGTGGCTTTTATTGCTTCAGTGGCCTTCTGCAGAGCCATCTTGAGATGAGTGGTGCTTGTCCCTCAGCCTCCTAAACACACTCCTGAGGGAACAGTTTGCTGTTGGAGTGTGAAATGGGAGTGTGATGGTGACCCAGGCAGAGCCATTCTCTGGCCACTCACTCTAATGTTTTCCTGCCCTGACTGAAGGTCACCCCAGCACTATGCCTGCTGCTCTGTCTGCTTCTCTCCAGGACCAAAGACCTTCTGGCAAACATCTCCTGACTTCCTTTGCCAGGTTTTGCAGTATCAGCCTTGCCTTGCTTGGGAGGTGCAAAAATAATTCCAAGTATCCTCTACTGAGCAAGAGCAGGTGGAGACCCCAGGAGAGCCCTGGACATATCTTCTCCCTCCTCCTTCTCCCTCCTCCTTCTCCCTCCTCCTTCTCCCTCCTCCTTCTCCCTCCTCCTTCTCCCTCCTCCTTCTCCCTCCTCCTTCTCCCTCCTCCTAGGTTGGACTCAACTCAAACAGGAGTTGAGACAGCCCAGCTTAAGGAACCTCTGCCACATCAGGTCTGGCCCTTGTAAAATTGAGAAGAAACCCTGAGGTTTAGATAAATCACAGCAGGCTAAGATGTCTTGGTGAGCTTCTCAGAAGCCACCCCCCTTCTCTTCCTGCTACAGCTGAGCTTCCATTGGTACTTCCTGCAGCCAGCTCCAAGCTGGACTGGGTGGTGTCTTAAAAATTGGTGGGAAAGGAGCTGGTGAGGTGGGGAGAGGGGAAGCTGAGTGGCACACGATCATCCTTCCAACCTGTTTTCCTTCCCAAGTGTGAAGGACAAGGGAAGGTGGGGTGCAGTGGGGAACCAGCTAAGCTGGCTGCTGCTTCTTCAAGTTTCTTCCCTTCTTTTCTTCTCCTCCTTCCTCCAGAAACCTCTCTGAAGGCTGATTTGACTTTGTGGCAGACCATGAAAACGTTCTAAGACCTTTTACACGTTTCTTTCACAGTCTGACTGCCCTTACTCAGAAAAGGTCCCAAGTATTAAAATCCCAATGGACATCATGGAGCAGGAACCTTTCCTAAGTGATAGCAAACCTGCTGACAGTGAGTAGAACCAACCTCTTGCATGCCTGCTTGACTCTGACTTGCACTCCCAACATAGAGACCTCTTTTAGTGATGGCTTTTGGAGATCTGCTTTCTCTCTCGGGGGTTTTGGGGTTGGGTTTTTCTCTTTTGTGTGGTTTTTTTCTTCCTTTTTTTTTTTTTTTTTAACTCCAGGCCTCTGATTTAGGACAGGTTTGGGGGGAGGGGGTTGTGAGTTTGTTTTTTTTTTGTTTTGTTTTGTTTCTTTCCTCATTACCAATTTGATGTTGTTCCTTCTGGTGCCTTTTAACCAGCTACTAACAGGTCCCTGGGCCACTCTGCTCTTTCCCCTCTTGTCTTAACCCCACTGATGGTTCCACTGATTGAATTTTTGGTTTGTTTTTCCTCTGAGCAGCAGGTCCAAAGCCCCCACCCCTCCCCACCCCACTGTCCCCTTGCTGTTTGTTTCCTTAGGTGCCAAGCAGCCACACAACCCCGCGCTTAAAAGAAGTCCTTAAGCGCATCCTTGATCATCATCAGTTGACCATTAACCTATTTCCCTTCTTAGGTGATTGGCTTTTGTGCTACTCTGCTTCCTTTCAATTCCTCAATCAATACCCAGAATTGATGATTGTCACCTTAACTTTCAGCCCTTTTCACTTGCTATGTGATTAAACCTTTTAAGTGAGGATGAGTGACCAGCTCCAGTATGTTGAAACAGGAGTAGTTTACATAAAGACTCAGGTTTGGCAGGGAATGATGGAATTGTTTGGCTTGGGAAAGACCTCCCAGATCATGGAGTCCAACCATCAACCCAACACCACCATGGCCATTAGACCATAGAATGGTTTGGGTTGGAAAAGCCTTCTAAGATCATCCAGTCCTAACCATCAACCCAACACCACCATGGCCATTAGACCATAGAATGGTTTGGGTTGGAAAAGCCTTCTAAGATCCATCCAGTCCTAACCATCAACCCAGCACCACCATGGCCATCAGACCATAGAATGGTTTGGGTTGGAAAAGCCTTCTAAGATCATCCAGTCCAACATCAACCCAGCACTACCATGGCCATCAGACCATAGAATGGTTTGGGTTGGAAAAGCCTTCTAAGATCATTGAGTCCAACCTTTTAACCAACACCACCACGGCCATTAGACCATAGAATTATTTGGGTTGGAAAAGCCTTCTAAGATCATTGAGTCCAACCATTGACCCAACACCATCATGGCCACTAAACCATAGAATCACAGAATTTTGGGGGTGAGAAAAGACCTCCAAGATTGCTGAGTCCAAACTTTGACCCAATACCACCACGGTCATACAGTTGTTTGGGTTGGAAAAGCCCTTTGGTTGAGGTTGGTTGTGACAGTGAGGAGCTCAGGGTAGCTACAGTGGTGTAGGTACAAGGTAAGTGGCCAGACCTGAAGGTGGTGAAGTGCTGGGAAGTGAGACTTTGGTCCTGTTGGGTTTGATCTTGGAGGAAAGAGAGAGAGGGAGAGGAGTGGAGTGGAGTATTGTGACTTCCAAGCTGGGAAGTCCACCCGGCAGGCAACCAGCAGTCAAAAAAACCCTAAAAGCTTTGCCAAGTAGATGAGACCATGCTGGAGAAGTGGAGGCTGGGTTTGAGGAGGCCACCAGGTGCTGCCAGGCAGTGACAAACCAAACTTCTCTTTCCCTCCCCCACAGGAGAAAAATCACCAACATTCCTTGAGCGCCATACGTCGTGCTGATGCAATTCCTTTCCTCCAGTCACACACCATGCCAAGGTAGGCACCCAGCACTGCCCTGGCTGATGGCTTCCTCCAGAGCATCTCAGCTACTGCACAGCACCCTGAAGGTCCTGTCCCCTTGGAGGAAAACTCTGGAAGTGTGCTTGGAGAAGATCTGTTTCCCCACATCCGTGGTAGGAAATAAATAGGAGCGGCAAGGAAGAGGGAGAGGAGCAAGTTCTCAGAGCTCAGCCACCTTGGGTGGGGACCACCTTGGACCTCCCAGTGTCAAGAGTTGGACCTAAACTGAGGCAGCAATAATCCCCTGAGATGTCAAAGCAGTGTCCTGCACTTCTAGGTGCTGGGGAGCCTGTGAGGTTCATCCCAATGGCCACGAGCAGATGAATTCCAAGGCAGCTCAGAGGGCTTGCCACAGCTCGGTGAGAAGCTCAAGTGTTGGGCACTTGGAGCCTCCTGAGGGGATGGAATTGGTGGAGTTACCTCCTAACAGGTGCATGGCTCAGGCCATGGAATGGTGGCTTGAGATCATGAGTGTATGAGGTGAACACTGCTCAGGTCAACCCCTGGAAGTGCTCTGATGTGATGTGTGGGCCAGAGCTGAAGACCACCAGGGTGTCAGCTTGAGAATACTGCGCTGGGTGAGCTAATGCAAAGAGCCCAGACTGGGAGCTGAGGGTCTGGTCCATCTCAGATGTCCATTGAGTGTCCCAGCAAGCCCCAGGATCTGCAGTTCTCCCAGCTGACACCAGCTGCCTGACTGTTCTGTTGGCAAGGTGCTGGTTTTCTCCTGCAAGCTGTGAAGCATTGGGTCCATGGCAGGCTGTGCTAGCAGGAGTCCTGAGCACAGCAGACCACATTAGGAGCTGGAGGTGCTGCCTGCATTGTAGGAGCTGGAGGCGGTGCCTGCATTGTAGGAGCTGGAGGCGGTGCCTGCATTGTAGGAGCTGGAGGCGGTGCCTGCATTGTAGGAGCTGGAGGCGGTGCCTGCATTGTAGGAGCTGGAGGCGGTGCCTGCATTGTAGGAGCTGGAGGCGGTGCCTGCATTGTAGGAGCTGGAGGCGGTGCCTGCATTGTAGGAGCTGGAGGCGGTGCCTGCATTGTAGGAGCTGGAGGCGGTGCCTGCATTGTAGGAGCTGGAGGCGGTGCCTGCATTGTAGGAGCTGGAGGCGGTGCCTGCATTGTAGGAGCTGGAGGCGGTGCCTGCATTGTAGGAGCTGGAGGCGGTGCCTGCATTGTAGGAGCTGGAGGCGGTGCCTGCATTGTAGGAGCTGGAGGCGGTGCCTGCATTGTAGGAGCTGGAGGCGGTGCCTGCATTGTAGGAGCTGGAGGCGGTGCCTGCATTGTAGGAGCTGGAGGCGGTGCCTGCATTGTAGGAGCTGGAGGCGGTGCCTGCATTGTAGGAGCTGGAGGCGGTGCCTGCATTGTAGGAGCTGGAGGCGGTGCCTGCATTGTAGGAGCTGGAGGCGGTGCCTGCATTGTAGGAGCTGGAGGCGGTGCCTGCATTGTAGGAGCTGGAGGCGGTGCCTGCATTGTAGGAGCTGGAGGCGGTGCCTGCATTGTAGGAGCTGGAGGCGGTGCCTGCATTGTAGGAGCTGGAGGCGGTGCCTGCATTGTAGGAGCTGGAGGCGGTGCCTGCATTGTAGGAGCTGGAGGCGGTGCCTGCATTGTAGGAGCTGGAGGCGGTGCCTGCATTGTAGGAGCTGGAGGCGGTGCCTGCATTGTAGGAGCTGGAGGCGGTGCCTGCATTGTAGGAGCTGGAGGCGGTGCCTGCATTGTAGGAGCTGGAGGCGGTGCCTGCATTGTAGGAGCTGGAGGCGGTGCCTGCATTGTAGGAGCTGGAGGCGGTGCCTGCATTGTAGGAGCTGGAGGCGGTGCCTGCATTGTAGGAGCTGGAGGCGGTGCCTGCATTGTAGGAGCTGGAGGCGGTGCCTGCATTGTAGGAGCTGGAGGCGGTGCCTGCATTGTAGGAGCTGGAGGCGGTGCCTGCATTGTAGGAGCTGGAGGCGGTGCCTGCATTGTAGGAGCTGGAGGCGGTGCCTGCATTGTAGGAGCTGGAGGCGGTGCCTGCATTGTAGGAGCTGGAGGCGGTGCCTGCATTGTAGGAGCTGGAGGCGGTGCCTGCATTGTAGGAGCTGGAGGCGGTGCCTGCATTGTAGGAGCTGGAGGCGGTGCCTGCATTGTAGGAGCTGGAGGCGGTGCCTGCATTGTAGGAGCTGGAGGCGGTGCCTGCATTGTAGGAGCTGGAGGCGGTGCCTGCATTGTAGGAGCTGGAGGCGGTGCCTGCATTGTAGGAGCTGGAGGCGGTGCCTGCATTGTAGGAGCTGGAGGCGGTGCCTGCATTGTAGGAGCTGGAGGCGGTGCCTGCATTGTAGGAGCTGGAGGCGGTGCCTGCATTGTAGGAGCTGGAGGCGGTGCCTGCATTGTAGGAGCTGGAGGCGGTGCCTGCATTGTAGGAGCTGGAGGGGCTCCCTGCATTGTAGGAGCTGGAGGTAATCCCCAGCCTGACCTGGTCTTTCTTTTTGTCCACAGCCCTCCACGACCTCCAGTCAAAGTTGTGCCTCAAATTAGAATAGAAGTGGAGCCTGCAGACCGTGGTTACTTCTGGAGGAGCAAGGGAACAGAAACCACTTTGTAATTCGTCTGTCCAACCTGGCCTGGGCTTTCTTCTGCCGTTAGCCAAACACCCACCCGCTCCCTGTGCTGCCCCTCACCCCTCTTCACCCCACCTTCTGACCAAGACTCCTTTGGGCCTTCTCTATGGCTCCAGAGAGGTGTGGAGGGGTGTCCCCCCCTCCCCACCACCACCGCCCCACCCTACCCCAGCGGCAGGAGCCGGCCTCATGGCATCACCCTTTGGGAGCCAGCAGAACCGAAGCGACCTCCAGGATGGAAGCTGCTGGAAGGAAAAGTGCTGCTGACAAGTTGGCTCCTGAAGGCCAGGCTTGGAGTTGAGGCAGGAAGGAAGAGGAAAAGGTTCCTCTTCCCCCTCAGAGCAGACAGAGCCCTGCCATCAGACCTCCCTTTCCTATGCAATGTGTTGGGTTTTGGGGTTGGGGTTGGGTTATTTTTTTTGGTTAAGGAAACAGCTTAAATGGACTTAAATCTGTCAGGTACCTTGAAGAGTGTTATTATTATTTTTTTTCCTAGTTTATTTTGTTTAAATTATGGGGAGCCTAACCTACAAATTTTGGGGCTTTTTTTTTTCCCTTTTTTTGGTCAAATTTTTTAACCTTTTTTTTTAAATTACTGTAAAGAAAAAGACAAAAAAAAGGACAACAACAACAACAAAAAAGAAAACGTACAAAAAAAAACCAACCAAGATTTTTTTTCCTGCAGCAGGAAATTTATAGAGTTCTGAGTAGTTCTACCTCTTATTTCTAGATGCCAGGCTTTCTGTAAAAAAAAAAAAAAAAAGAAAAAAGAAGAAAAAGAAAAGAAAGGAAAAGGAAGAAAAAAAAGAAAAAGGAAGGAAAAAATAAAAGAAGGAAAAAAGAAAAAAGAAGAAAGAAGGGGGAAAAAGAAAAAGGAAAAAGAGAAGAAAAAGGAGGAAAAAAAAGGGAAAAAGAAGAAAAAGGAAAAAGAAAGAAAAAAGAAAAAATGAGAAAGAAGAAAAAGAGGAAAAATGAAGAAAAAAGAAGAAAAAAGGAGAAATAAAGAAGAAAAAGAGGAAAAAAGAAAAAAGGAAAAGAGAAGAAAAAGAGGAAAAATAAGGAAAAAAGAAGAAAAAGAGGAAAAATAAGGAAAAAAGAAGAAAAAGAGGAAAAA
>VXBD01015010.1:156960-171071 GCA_013399975.1 Indicator maculatus
GGAGGGGGACAAGGAGGGGGACAAGGAGGGGGACAAGGAGGGGGACAAGGAGGGGGACAAGGAGGGGGACAAGGACAAGGGAAATGGGAAACGGAAAAAATAAGAAGGAAAAGGAAAATAAGAGAGGAGAGAGAAGAAAGACAAGAGAAGGGCTGTGTGCCACCAGCCCCTCCTCAGCACGTGTCCCCGGGAGAGGCAAGCAGGGCTGGACCCCAGCCCAGCACCACGCTGGCCTCAGGCTGGCAGCACAGCCCCCAGCCAGCCGCTGCCGCGGGACCTACCAGCACCACCACAGCGTCGTGCAGGGGCCCGGCCGTGTGCAGCGTCTCCGTCTCCTCCTCCAGGCTGTACTCCCACTCCACGCCCAGGTCGATGAAGGACCGGGACCTGGCCTCCTCCCCCTTCCCATTCAGGAGGTAGTGTCCTGTTGCCTGGTTCTTAATCGCTGGGAGGAGGGACAACATGCCAGGGGTGCCTCCATTGCATCACAGCACCTCAGCATCTCCTGCCTCCCTCCCTTGCCAGAGGGAAGCTTTTCCACCCCATCTTGGCTTCTTTGTGGGCTACAAATCCACACAGCAGGTCAGTAAGGAAGGAGCTGAGGAACCTCAACCCCTGAGGGTNTTATTTAATTGAAATTAATATTGTTGCTATATTATTAAATTAATATTGTTTAATAACACCTATTGTTTTTATTCTTATTAAATTATCCTTATTTAATTATTCTTAATTATTATCATTATCATTGTCATTGTTATTATTATTACCACCACTACTAGTACTATTACTACTACTACTACCATTACTATTACTCTACTACTATTTTTCTTCTGCTCCAATTAGAAGCCAGCTGACCAGAAATCTGAAGGATGGACTCTCAGGTTTCCTTCTGCACAGCTTCTCCCACTGCACCACAAAACACCATCCAAAAGCTCTGCAGACCTTCTCCAAGTCCCCATGACTGGAGCAATCCAGGTGCAGCAGGAGCTCTGCAGCCTCTGGGGGGTAGATCCATGAAGCCATTTGCTGCCAAAGCAAAGCTCTGCTCCTCACAGAGGAGCTGCTCATGGGCCAGCATGGAGCTGAGCTCTTGGACCTCCTCAGCCAGGTCTCTCCCTTTGACCTTAGCACAGTTGGCACAATTTCTACTTTTTCTTCTTTCCTGTTCCTGCATCTTTTCAGTGACCAAGCCAAGGGCTGGAAGGATCTGGAAGATCTCACTCTTAATCCCTCCAGCCTCAGAAAGTGCTGAGAGGTAGGACACAAGGCACAATTTCTGCTTTTTCTGCTTTTCTGCTCCTGCATCTTTTCAGTGACCAAGCCAAGGGCTGGGAGCTCCAGCACTCAAGGATCTGGAAGATCTCACCCTTAATCCCTCCAGCCTCAGAAAGTGCTGAGAGGTAGGATCCACAGTGACTGACACCAGCATGAGCTGAGCAAAACCTGCCATGAAATGGGCTGCAAAGAGCTCATCAGCTCCTCACTCCCCTTGCCAGCACAACAGACTCTGAGCCTTCAGCAACCTGCCCTAGTGGGAGATGCCCCTGCCCATGGCAGGAGGGTTAGGGCTGGATGATCTTTCAGGTCCCTTCTAACCCAACCCACTCTATGAATCTATGACCTTTCCATCTTTAGCCACTGGATTTGACCCCCACCCAGCTCAGAGGTGGGTGGTGACAACCTCCTCTTAGTCCTCATGCACAGTGGGGAGCAGTTTAAGAGCCCTGAGGAACTCAAACGAGAAGCAAACGTTTGGCTGCTGAGAGCCTTCTGCCGCAGGACTCAGCCCTCACCCCCTGCAGGTTTGGATGCAGGAATCTGCCTGGGAGGCTTTGGTTTGGTCCTCTCAGGTTCTCCTACCTCCAACCAAACCCCTCCCCCCAGGAGAAACACTTACCAAGAATGTGAGGAGAGGCCTCATCTTCTTGGATGAACACATGTCGAGCACCAGGAGGGATGTCAAACATCTTCAGGTACCCTTTGGCATGTGCAGCAGCAGTGGAGAAAAGGGGAGATGGGGAGAAAAAGCAACAGCCATGGTTAGGAGAGCATGACATAGTCCATCTGCCTCTTGCAGGAGAGGGCATCCAGTGCCAGCAGGGGGAAACTGAGCAAACAGTTTGTAGTGGATCTGAGAGGACCCCCTGCTGTCTGCCCTCCCTCAGGCAGGGGGAGAGGAGAAACCAGGTACAAAGCTGTTTGTCCCTGGATGAGCTGCAGGGCCACAGCCCATCTCCAGAAACCACCTCCCTCCCTGCTCCTCAGCACACCAGGGCAAAGCAGGAGGCTCCCAGGGTGCTTTGTCAGTCCTCAGCCCAGCTGCTGGGTTTGAGCTCCCTCCCTGTCAGCTCAGGTGTCTGAGATTCCAGTCATGAGGGAAGGTGGCTGTGGTGCAGAGCCTGCAGAAAAGCCCCACCTTGGGCTGTGGGCAATCAGCCCAAACCACCTTCCACCCAGAGTGTCACATACAGAGATTAAGTCACTGCTGCTGAAGCACTGAGGTGGCCAAGGAGGCCAACAGCATCCTAGCTTGTATCAGGAATAGTGTTGCCAGCAGGGTCAGGGGAGTGATGGTCACCTCTGCTTGGCACTGGTGAGGCCACACCTCAAATCCTGAGGTCAGGTTTGGAGATACTGAGAGGCTGGAGTGGGTCCAGAGAAGGGCAACTAAGCTGGGGAAGGGTCTGGAGAAGAGGGCTGGTGAGGAGCAGCTGAGGGAGCTGGGGGGGATGGAAGAGACCTCAGGAAAACACTTAAGCCCAGCAGGCTGCACGGGCAGTGCCCTGTCAGAGATCTCTCCACACCACCCAGCAACTGCAACCACTCAACTGCTCCCAGTTCTGGGTGCACAGCAGCTGGCAGCTTGTGTTGTGCCACCTCAGAGCAGTCTGCAGGTGTGACAGGAACACCAGAGGCAAGAGACAGCAGAGGCAGAGGGGCAGAGCTGTGCTTCCTACCAAGCTTCTTGGGCGTGCGGGTGAAGGTTCCCTTCACCGTCCGGCAGTGGGAGTTGTCCCCCCCGCAGACACCACACTTGTCCTCCACCTTGTTGGAGCCAATCTCCTTGTCACAGCCCACTTTCTGCAGAGGGGAGAGCAGAAAACACACAGAGAGAAGGGGTTTGCTCTTGGTGCTCAGCTGGAGTTATGGCAGGACCTCCGCTGCACAGTCGTGGAACCACGGAATGGGTTGGGTTGGGAGGGAGCTTAAAGAAGGCTTCCAGTCAGGGGTGGGAAAGAAAGGAGCTGGGAAAGGAAATCCACACTCAGAGCAGCAAGTTGCAATAAGAATGGATTTTGGTTGCTTGGTTGGTTTGGTTTGGTTTTTACTGACATCTCCTTCCAGGAAGAGAAACAAGGATAAAATAAGAAGCAAATTCCAAGCTGCTCCTGGAATGGGCAATCCCAGGGAGAGCACCAGGCTGGAAGCTGCATGCAGAGCTCTTCTGAATCATAGAATCCTACAATGGGTTGGCTTGGAAGAGACCTTAAAGCTCATCCAGCTCCAACCCCCTGCCATGGGCAGGGACACCTCCCACCAGCCCAGCTTGCTCAAGGGCTCATCCAGCCTGGCCTTGAACACCTCCAGGGAGGGAACATCCACAACCTCCCTGAGCAACCTGCTCCAGTGCCTCCCCACCCTCACTGGCAAGAATTTCTTCCTCATCTCCAGATCAATCAATCAATGCAGGGAAGAAGTCAGCAGCCCAGTGCGGAGCTCTTCAATTCCAACACAAATCATTTGCACATCTCCATGGGAAGAACAGGAAGTGATTCCTGCTGTGTGCCCACTTCAACACTCTGAGCTGTTCTGATTGAGGTGGGCTTGGTTTCTTTTCCCAAGGACAGGAGGAAACAGCCTCAAGTTGCCCTAAGGGAGGTTTAGGTTGGACATGAGGAACAATTCCTTCCCCTAAAAGGATTGTCAAGGCCTGGCCCAGGCTGCCCAGGGCAGTGGTGGAGTCCTGTGATGGGCTGAAAATTCCTCCCCAACATTAAATTTGCCAGACCAGGTCAGATGGAAGCAAATGAAAGCTGAACTTACAAGCAAAACTACAGCCTGCAATGGAATGCAAATGCACAGAACTACCACAAGTCCCCATCCCTGGAGGGGTTTTAAAAGCTGTGGAGATGTGATGCTGAGGGCCATGGCTTAGTGATAACTTGCTGATCCTAAGAGCCTTTTCCCCACCTCAGCCACTGCATGGCTGCCAGCAGAGCTGGCCTGGCACACAGCACAGCCCCAGCCCCGTGCTGAGCCCAGGGCACTGTCACTCACCACACACTCCCCACGGACACAGATGCTGTAGGGATCTCTGTAGGAGCAGCGAGTGCCATCGTGTGCCAGCTGCTTCATGTAGGCAACATCTCCAGTTTCTTTGGACTGGCAGTACAGGTGGCATCTCTTGTTGGCTGTGGGGCAAGCAGAGAGAAGCAGATGCATCAGTTAACAGCAGTCACAGCATGGGAGGTACCTGTGGAGGTCACCCAGTCCAAACCTCCCCTGCCAAAGCGGGGTCACCTACAGAAGGTCACACAGCAACACAGCCAGGTGGGGTTGGAATGGCTCCAGAGATGGAGACTCCACCACCTCTCTGGGCAGCCTGCTCCTTAATTTAATTAAGAAGTTCCTAAATTAAAGAAGTTCCTCCTCATGTAGAGATGCTTCAGAAGAGCATGCCACTCCAGGATGGAGGGGAGCAGGACAGTCTCTGTGCTTGCTGGGCTAGGTCACACTATCACAGCACATTAGGGGTTGGAAGGGACCTCCAGAGATCATCCAGTCCAACCCAGAGCAGAATCACCCTAGGGCAGTCCACACAGGAATGCATTCAGGTGGGTTTGGAATGTCTCCAGAGAAGGAGACTCCACAACCTCTCTGAGGAGGATGGACAGAGCCACGAGCAGGAGCCCCAGGAGCTGTGGGAGGGGGCAGGGCAGGGCAGGGCAGGACGTACGGTCAGGGTGCTCATAGGGCAGCCAGTGGTGCTTGCTGCTCTGGTGCTCGAAGTGGGCATTGCGCTGCTGGCACTGCTGTGCCCTGAAGTCCTCAAAGTGCTTGGGACACTCCTCAGGGTTGCACAGCTGGAACTCAAAATTGACCCCAGCACAGTCCTCACCTCCATTGATGGGCCTGTGGAGAGAAGAATGTTCAGGGGAGTCTAAACCCCTTTGAGATATGAGCTCTGGGGGTCCTTCCTCTCAGTTTATGCTGCAGCTCGTTGAGCTCCCACCCCCCACCCCATGCTCTTTGCTCTCCCACACATCAGCTGCAGCCTTGGGATGGTTCTCCACAGGCTTTGCACTGGAAATTCATAGAACTGTCAGGGTTGGAAGCGATCTCAAGGCTCAGCCAGCTCCAACCCCCTGCCATGGACAGGGACACCTCACACCACAGCAGGTTGCTCACAGCCACCTCCAGCCTGGCTGCAAAACCCTCCAGGGATGAGGCTTCCACCACCTCCCTGGGCAACCTCTGCCAGGCTCTCACCACCTGCACGGTGAAGAACTTCTTCCTAACATCCAATCTGAATCCACCCACTTCTAGATACTCCCAAAACGCTCCTGGCTGCCGTGGGCTTCACCCAAAAGTGACATGCCCCTGAGAGTGCCCCCCTGGAAGCCTCCCCAGCTGGCTGGAGACCTACATTGGGTTGTTGCACTGGCGCGTGCGGAAGCGAACTCCGGTCCCGCAGGTCCGGGAGCAGGAGCCAAACTTGGTCCAGGCTCCCCAGTTGCCATCTTGCTTCAGCTGGTTGGCATTCTTCCACATGCAGTGACCTTTGTAGCACCACTGAGAGACACCAAGCCAAGCCAGGAACAGGGATGAGAACAGGAACAAAACCCAACCCAGACGTACAACCGCGGCGGAAGGGACAGCGTCCAGAGGGGAGCTGCTGGGGTGAGAAGGGAGCTCCTGGAGGACAGACTGCAAGCAGAGACCTTCAGACTTGTGAAGCTCAGCACAGAATGGCTCAGGTTGGAAGGGACCTCAGAGATCAGAAGAGATCAGTGACTCCAACTCCCTTCCATGGGCAGGGACACCTTTCACCCAGACTCAGCTGCTCAAGGGCTCATCCAACCTGGCCTTGCATACCCCCAGGGAGGAGGCAGCCACAGCCTCCCTGGGCAGCCTGTGCCAGAGTCTCACCAGCCTCATACTCAAGAACTTCCTCAGCTCCGGGCTAACCCTTCTCTCTCTCAGCTTCAAGCCCTTCCCCCTTGGCCTGCCTCTAGACACCCTCAGGGAAAGTCCCTCTGCAGCCTTCCAGCAGGATCCCTTCAGGCACTGGAAGGCAGCCCTAAGGTCCTCCTGGAGTCTTCTCCTCTCCAGGCTGCACACCCCCAGCTCCCTCAGCCTGGCCTCACAGTAGAGCTGCTCCAGCCCTTGGATCACCTTTGTAGCCTCCTCTGTACTCACTCCAGCAGCTCTGTGTCCTTCTGCTGGGGACACCAGAACTGCTGGGTGGTTTTTCCCTAGCCACAGAGGGAAGAGACAGCACTCACTTTCCCAGGGGCACACTCTGTCCCATCCAGTGGAGGTCCTTTCTTTGTCTTACAGAAGTAGGGGTTGTCTGGGTGGCTGCACCAGAGCTGCTTGCAGGGGTCAAAGGTTCGGAACTGAAATGAAGAGGAGGTGAGATGGAGCTGAAGGTTAGATCACAGAACCACGGAGTCACAGCACGGCTGGGCTGGAAAAGCCCTCCAAGATCACAACCACCAACCCAACACCACCATGGCCATCAAACCACGGCCACAGGTTTCTTAAATACCTCCAGGGATGGGGACTCCACCCTCTCCCTGGGCAGCCTCTTCCAATCCCTGACCACTCTTGCAGCAAAGAAATTTTCCCTCCTCTCCAACCTAACCCTCCCCTGGCACAATTTCAGGCTCCTTCTGTCACCTGAGGCTAGGGAGAAGAGTCCAACCCCCAGCTCACTGCAACCTCCTTTGAGGGAGCTGCAGAGAGCAGTGAGGTCTCCCCTCAGCCTCCTCTTCTCCACACTAACCATCCCCAGCTCCCTCAGCTGCTCCTCATCAGATTTATTCTCCACGAAAGGCTGAGGTGGCAGCACATGGCACTTGACCATCAACCCAGGGGACCAGGTTTCACCCACAGATCTCCCTCTCCTCTCTACAGGGTATCTTGAGCTGCTCTTCAAGTCAGGAGAAGAGGAGGACAGTGCAGCTGTGCTGGCCAAGGCCAGGCCCAGCTGAGGACTCACTGCTGTGCACATCCTGTAGCCCACGCCGAAGTCGAAGCGGCACTGCTCGTCCATGGAGTAGTTGATGCCTGGCAGCTCGGGCAGCTTGGGCCAGTCATGCTCAAAAGGGTCATCCAGAAGGCAGTCATAAGAGCTGTGAAAAAGGCACAAAGGCACCAAACATCAGCAGATGCTTCTCCAGCCTGTTTCTGCCCTCTTTGACACAGCATCGTGCAGGATGGCAGGGGTTGGAAGGGACCTCTGGAGGTCATCCAGTCCAACCCCCTGCAGGACCATAGAAGCTAGCCCAGAGAGGTAGTGATTGCTCCCAAAGCATAGACACAGTTGTTTGGGCTGGAAAAGGCCTCTCAGATCATCAGGTCCAACCATCAACCCATGGCCATCAAACCATGTCCCCAAGTGCCATGGCCACACCTCCAGGGATGGGGACTCCACCACCTCCCTGGGTGGCTGCACAGATGGTCCCTGCTGTAGGAACTCTGCAGGGCTGAACACCCCATGGGAAGACTCTACAGCAAAACACCTGCATCTGTTGTGGGGTGTGCAGAGGCATCTCCAGCCCCTCCCTGCCCTGGTGAGACCTGCACTTTGCTTTCTTGTCCCCAGAGGTAGAAACCAAACCCTCCTCCCCTCCCAGTGCCAAAGGCAACATCTCAACATGCTTTGACCTGGCTTCCACATGGAGCTCTGAAGCAGGACATACAACCCCACCACTACTACTATGATCCACATCCCTTGGCACCACATTCATGGGTCTTCTAAATCCCACCAGGGATGGGGACACCACCACCTCCCTGGCCAGCCTGTTCCAAGACTTGATAACCCTTTCTGTGCAGAAATTGTTCCTGATCTCCAACCTAAGCCTCCCCTGGCACAACCTGAGGCTGCCAGATGCACAGAGTTACTCTCCAGCAACCAAAGGCCCCTGGAAACCACCAGCTACTTGATGCCAAGTCTGCCAGGGAAGCTCCTGCAGAAGATGCCATGGGCTTGGAGCACAGCCCTCGAGTGAGGCTCTCCTGGGTTAGAGCTTTTCAGGTCTGGATTGGAAGGGGGAAATGGGAATGGCCAAAAAGCGATGAGAAAGGGTTGCACCAGGGGAGACCAGGAGTAGAGAGGGTGAGGAAGTTCTGTGGCCTCCACTAAAGCCAGGAGGGCTGCTGGGTGCTTACTGGATGTATCTTCGGAGCTCCTGGCCGCTGCACCTGGACCAGTGGTAGCGGTGGAAGGCAGCCTGCACCAGGGGAGCCATGACACTGCCCATGGCTGTCTCATCTCCACACCTGTTCCCTTGCCCATCGTGCTCCATCCCCAGCCTGCAACACAGAACCAGCATCAGGGCCCAGGCAGCTCCCACCCCTCAGCAGCTGAAGCCATGGGAAGGCAGACAGCTCTCCGAGCAGCCGTGCCAAGGGGACCTGCTCCCTGCCTCCTGCAGGGACCACCTGCATCTCAGACTCATCTCTGACACCACAACATGAGGACTCCCTCAATGCTCTTCCACTTCTACTTTGTTCTTTTTTCAGCCCAGGAATCAAACTAACCAGATGGTGGTGACCTCCTGTGGTTCAGATGAAGGAAAGCAAGAGTTCTGCTCACTCAGACACTGAGCTGTTGGTGGTTGTAGCCTCACTTATTAGAAGTTCTGTCTCCAGAGAGCTGCCATGGTTAGCATGTTCTACCTCCAGAGAGCTCCCATGGTTAGCATGTTCTACCTCCAGAGAGCTGCCATGGTTAGCATGTTCTACCTCCAGAGAGCTGCCATGGTCAGCATGTTCTACCTCCAGAGAGCTGCCATGGTCAGCATGTTCTACCTCCAGAGAGCTGCCATGGTCAGCATGTTCTACCTCCAGAGAGCTGCCATGGTTAGCATGTTCTACCTCCAGAGAGCTGCCATGGTTAGCATGTTCTACCTCCAGAGAGCTGCCATGGTTAGCATGTTCTACCTCCAGAGAGCTGCCAAGGCCAGCACATTCATATCTCCAACTGTGCACCTCATCCAGTGTAATTTGCAGGTGGTCATCTCCAGGTGGGTTAAACTCTTCCCTGTGAGCTGAACCAACACCCAACAGTACTTAAGGAGGACAAACACCAGATCATAGAATCACAGAATTGTCAGGGTTGGAAGGGACCTCAAGGATCATCCAGCACCAACCCTCCTGCCATGGGCAGGGACACCTCACACCACAGCAGGTTGCTCACAGCCACCTGCAGCCTGGCTGCAAAACCCTCCAGGGATGAGGCTTCCACCACCTCCCTGGGCAACCTCTGCCAGTCTCTCACCACCTTCCTGGGGAAGAATTTCTTCCTAACATCCAATCTGAGTCCACCCATTTCTAGTTTTGTTCCATCCCCCCTCATCCTATCACTACCTGATACCCTAAAAAGTCCCTCCCCAGCTTTCTTGCAGCCCCCTTCAGATCCTGGAAGGCCACAAGAAGGGTTTGATGTCCACTTATCCACCCAGCCAGCAGAGCCCTTGGCTCAGTTACTGCCAGCCCAGCACTCCTGAGGGGGTGCCAAACCTAACAAATCACCACTCAGTGAGGAGAAAGAAGGGAAGGATGTTTGACAAGCTGCTGCCTGCACTGCCTGAGCCTTCCAGCTTCTGCTCTTCTCCTCACCTAGAGAAGGTCTTCCCTCTCCATCCTCATCCCTTCTTCTCCCTCCCACTTCTCTCTTCACTGCCGCCGAGGGATCCCGAGGGGAGGGGAGGAAACGCAGGGAGAGCTTTCAGGTGGAGCCATCCAAACCAAAGCAGGGGAAGCAAAGCAGGGGAAGCAGCACCACATTGTGTTGGCCATCTGGTGGTGGGGCCAGACTTACACATGCCCAGTTTCATGAGCCACCACAAAGGCTGAAGAGAAGCCATCCTCGTGGTTGAGGGTGCAGCTGCGGACCGGGTGGCACATGCCAGTCACAGGAGCATAGCCTGCAGAGAGACAGCACAGCACAGGGCTGCAGCAGCATGGAGGCACTGAGCACACACACACCCCCACCTCTGGCACATCTCCAGCTTGACAGCCAGCACATGGCTTCACCCAGACTCTGTATCTGCACTGATATAACCCACACAGCATCACAGGGTGTTAGGCGTTGGAAGGGACCTCCAAAGATCCTCCAGTCCAAGCCTCCTGCCAGAGCAGGACCACAGAATCCAGCAAAGGTCACACAGGGATGCATTCAGAGGGGCTGCTGGAAAGTCTCCAGAGAAGGAGACTCCACAACCCCTCTGGGCAGCCTGCTCCAGTGCTCTGTGAGCCTCCCAGTGAAGAAGTTCCTCCTCATGTTGAGGTGGAACCTCCTGTGCTGGAGTTTCTATCCATTGCCCCTTGTCCTATCCCAGGGTACAACTGAGCAGAGCCTCTCCCCTGCCTCTTGATCCCCAGCCCTCATATTTATCAACATTGATCAAATCCCCTCTTAGTCTTCTCCTCTCCAGACTAACCACCCCCAGGGCTCTCAGCCTCTCCTCAGTCCCTTCAAGCATCCTTGGAGCCCTCCCTTGGACTCTCTCCAGCAGATCCCTGTCCCTCTTGACCTGGGGAGTCCAAAACTGGATGCAATATTCCAGGTGAGAACATGTGGTGGGTTTACTCCCCAGGGTCAGTCCCCTGGGCTGCCAAGATGAACACGAGGGTGACAGCTGCTGGGCTGACAGCTGCTGGGGCGACATCTCCTAACAAAGCCATCCCCAAGGGAAGCCCAGGCTCAGAGAGCTGTGCTCCAGCTCAGCTGCATTACCTTGCATGCCAGCAGGCCCAAAGTCTTGCCTGGTCAGGAAGATGGCATGGTCGTGGTGCTGGGCATGGCTGGGGTCTGCCTTCTGCTGCTGATAGGCCCAGCGACAGACATTCTCCAGGCTCCTCGAGGGGTTGCCCCTCTCGATCAGGCTGATGGACTGCAAGGGCAAGAGGTCAGGGCAGGGGCTCCTGCCTCAAGGCACAGCACTCACACGAGGCTTGCCTCACTCCCCCTTTCTCTGCTCCCACTACCCTAACAGAATGGAATCCTTCAACTGTTTGGGTTGGAAAACGACCTCCAAGATCATCGACTCCAACCAGCAACCCAACCCCACCCTGGTCATCAAACCCTGGCCCCAAGTGCCATGGCCACAGGTTTCTTGCACACCTCCAGGGATGGGGACTCCACCACCTCCCTGGGCAGCCTCTTCCTATCCCTGACCACTCTGGCAGCAAAGAAATTTCTCCTCCTCTCCAACCTAACCCTCCCCTGGCACAATTTCAGGCCATTGCCTCTCCTTCTATCACCTGAAACTAGGGAGAAGAGACCAACCCCCTCCTCACTGCAACCTCCTTTCAGGGAGCTGTAGAGTGCAATGAGGTCTCCCCTCAGCCTCTTCTCCACACTAAACACCCCCAGGTCCCTCAGCTGCTCACCAGTCCTGTTCTTCAGACCCTTCATGCTCTAGCACCTCAATGTAGTTGGTAATATTCACCCCACCATTATCACCAGGAGCCTTCTCCCACCTCAGATAGCTAAAGGGTATCTGAGGGAGGCCACTAAGTGCTCCAGGCACAGCTTACATCCCAGCCAGATGTTCCATCAGCTGACACTGGGGAGAACTCTTCACACTTTGGAGAAGGAGCAAGCAGGGCAGTGCTTCTCCCCTGCATCCTCAGGCCTGTTCCACAGCCCCTTGTGGAATCCAGGTGGACCACAGGTACCAAGAAGATGAAGGTGAAGGAGTGGTTCAGAGCCTTGCTCAGCTCACCTTTGCATACCCCAGCATGATCATCCGGACCAGCACGACGTTGATGTGAACCCCCAGGGACTCATCATGGTAGATTTCATTCACCTGAGGGGGGAAAAAGAAACAGAAGTGACAATGGGCACCTCCAAGGCCATGGAGATGTCATCTGCATAGAGTCATAGAATGGGTTGGGTTGGAAGGAACCTTAAAGACAATCCAGCTCCAATCCCCTTGCCATGGGCAGCGACACCTCCAAGGCCACGGAGATGTCATCTGCACAGAGTCATAGAATGAGTTGGGTTGGAATGAATCTTAAAGATCATCCAGTTCCAATCCCCCTGCCATGGGCAGGAGCACCTCCCACTACAGCAGGTTACTGAAGGCCTCAAACCACATTTCAAGTGCTCACACCACCACTAGAGTCTTCTCAGAAGGGTCTCAAGTCACTTCTATGAAGCAAGGAATGCAGATGACACTCCCCATCACCACATAGCCCTCAGGCAGAATGTTCTGAGGCTGGGGGTGTTTAGCCTGGAGAAGAGGAGGCTCAGGGGTGACTTCATTGCTGCCTACAACTACCTGAGGGGAGGGTGTAGCCAGATGGGGTTGGTCTCTTCTCCCAGACAACCAGCAGCAGAAAGAGGGAACAGAGTCTCAAGTTGTGCCAGGGGAGTTACAGGCTGGATGTCAGGAGGAAGATCTTCAGAGAGAGAGTGACTGCCCATTGGAATGGGCTGCCCAGGGAGGGGGTGGAGATGTTCAAGAAAAGCCTGGATGAGGCACTTCGTGCCATGCTCTAGTTGATTGGATAGGGCTGGGTGATAGGTTGGACTGGAAGATCTTGAAGGTCTCTTCCAACCTGATTGATGATTCTATGGTTCTACCTGCCCAAGGCTCCTCTCGAGTTCAGTGGCCTTTGGATCAGGGCCAGCAGAAAGGGTGACTGGGGAATAAAAGAGACTTCAAGTAGATGCAGGTTGGAGCAGGTTGCCCAGGGAGGTCGTGGAAGCCTCATCCCTGGAGGTTTTTGCAGCCAGGCTGGATGTGGCTGTGAGCAACCTGCTCTGGTGTGAGGTGTCCCTGAGGGGGGGGTTGGGACTGGCTGATCCTTGAGGTCCCTTCCAACCCTAACAACTATTCTATGATCCCAATGTCCTCCTTGAACTCAGGAGCCCAGAGCTCCTTCTTCCCGTTCAAGACCCACGGAAGACTGAAAAGGGTGCAGCCTGAAGCTACCCCATCCAGGCAGGGCTGGGAGAGCTGAGGAGGGGCTGCTGCTGGTGGTGGTGGAGGGCACTCACGATGTTCATGAGGGTGAGGAGGTAGTTCTGCACATGCTCCTTGCCGTGGAAGCGCACCACGGAGTCGTCCACGCCCAGCAGCACCTCGATGTTGTAGTCGTCCTCCTCGTCCCCCGCGGCGTGCCTGCGGCGCCGCAAGGGCTCCCGCAGCTGCCGCTCCAGCCCGCGGGACAGGGAGCTCAGCTCCCCCAGGCCGTCCGGGAAAGGCTCTGCAAGAAATAGGGAGAGATCAGCCGCTGCCCCCTGCCTGCAGGACAGGAGCTCAGCTCCCCCAGGAAAGGCTCTGCAAGAAACAGGGAGACGTCAGCCGCTGCCGGGGGACAGCCCTGCCTGCAGGACAGGAGCTCAGCTCCCCCGCGAAAGGCTCTGCAAGAAACAGGGAGACGTCAGCCGCTGCCGGGGAGCAGCCCTCCCTGCAGGACAGGAGCTCAGCTCCCCCGGGAAGGGCTCTGCAAGAAACAGGGAGACGTCAGCCGCTGCCGGGGGGCAGCCCTGCCCGCGGCAGGTGGCTGCAGCTACATGGATCTTGAAAGTCCCTTCCTTCCTGCTCAAGCTGTCCTGTCATCTGCTCCACAGGATCACAGCCTGGGAGGGGTTGAGAGGGACCCCTGGAGAGCTTCCAGTCCAACCCCTCCTGACACAGCAGGGCCATAGAAATCAGCACAAGGTCATACAGGAAAACATCTTAAGGGTTGGGAGGGATCTCCAGAGATCTTCCAGTCCAACCCCTCCTGACACAGCAGGACCATAGAATCCAGCACAGGTCACACAGGAAAATATCTTAGGGGTTAGAAGGGATCTCCAGAGATCTTCCAGACCAACCTCCCTGCCAGAGCAGGACCAGAGAATCCAGCACAGGTCACAGAGGAAT
>VXBD01015010.1:201522-219380 GCA_013399975.1 Indicator maculatus
CACCACCAGCAGCCCATCCCACAGAGCAGTAGGGACCTGGAGTCCTAGCAGCCAGCACAGGGTGCTCCAGCACCACCAGCAGCCCATTCCATAGAGCAGTAGGGACCTGGAGTCCTAGCAGCCAGCACAGGGTGCTCCAACACCACCAGCAGCCCATTCCATAGAGCCATGGGGACCTGGAGTCCTAGCAGCCAGCACAGGGTGCCACCTCCAACACAGAATCATAGAATTGTCAGGCTTGGAAGGCACCTCAAGGATCATCTCGTTGCAACCCTCCTGCCTCCTGTATTTATCAAGTGGGAATTCCTTATTTCTTTTTGCGTCATCTTTGCATTCAGAGATTCCCAGAATGTGTTGGCTTGGAAGGGACCTTCAAGCTCATCCAGCTCCAACCCCCTGCCATGGGCAGGGACACCTCCCACCAGCCCAGCCTGCTCAAGGCCTCATTCAGCCTGGCCTTGAACACCTCCAGGTGCACATCCACAACCTCCCTGGGCAACCTGTTGCAGTTCATCTTTTGCATCCCCCAGGCTAAGAAGCAAGCAGGCTGCTATGAGGACCTCCCTGTTAGCTGCTCCCTCCACTGTTGGTTGCATCCTTTCTCTTCCCATGGAACTTCTCCCATAGGTCCCTTTCACAAAGAAGTACAAGGAGACTACCAGCTGTGACCACTCAATGCTCCTGAGAAACCACCAGACACCAACCTGCTGGGCTCAACCTTAAGCACAGCCCATTCCCACCAGTCCCAGCTTAAAGGGAATGCCTGATTCACGTTGTGAGGAGCACACAAAGCAGCTCTGCAAAGCACATGGCCCTCCCCCACGGCTGGAAGGGCTGCACTCCCCTTTGCCACCCCAGACTCCATGCTGTGGGCAAGCCACCAATGGAGTGAAAGATGTCCCTTGCTTAAAAGACCTTGCAAGGTAACAGAAAATGCAGTCAGAACTAAAAGGTGAAAGCCAGCTGTCCTCTCAGCTGCAAGCTGGAGGAGAACCAGCACCCTGACATGTGTGGGGAACCATTCTGTGGGTCTACAGCTCAGAAGCACCACTTCCAAGCACTTGAAATGCCCAAACTTGGGACTCTTTAGAGCAGCCTCATGCTTTGAAATTGCTCCTACCTCTCAGGGGGAGGGGGGGGCAAGGAAATTCATGGTTAAACCTGTGAGGGGGGAAGAGCAGTTCTAGACACCCAGTGACTCCAGGCAGGAGTAAACCAAGAGAAGCAAAGGACAGGATGATTTGTGTGAGGTCAGGAAGGTCATTCGCTGTTGCATGGTTGAGCTTTTAAGGCAGAAAAGTCAAAGTAATTCATTAAAGTCCTCAGCCAAGTGGCAGGGGTACTCCAGGAAAGGGAAGGATTAGTTTAAAGCCCCACTGAAAGCAAATATTTCACCCCAGGAGAGGAACAAAGGGCTGCAGCTTTCTCCAGCATGGCCAGAAATAGGAGGTCAGGGGGTCAAATGGACTTTGATTTCCATAACTCTTTCAGGGAGGTGGTTGGAGCTGAGTCACAGCTTCTGGCTGGCTGGAAGAGATCTTTCAGATCACTGAGTTCAAGCCTTAACCCTGGGTTAAGGATCACCACTAAACCATGGTCCTCAGCACCACACCTACACAGCTTTGGAACCCCTCCAGGGATGGGGACTCCACCACTGCCCTGGGCAGCCTATTCCATGCCCTCTCCCAGCTCAAATCCATTGCCCCTTGTCCTGTCACTCCCAGCCCTTGTTCAAAGTCTCTCCCCAGCTCTCCTGCAGCCCCCTTCAGGCACTGGAAGGCTGCTCTGAGCTCTCCACTCTCCATCTCCCCTCTCCCAGCTCAAATCCATTGTCCCTCATCCTGTCACTCCCAGCCCTTGTCCAAAGTCTCTCTCCAGCTCTCCTGCAGCCCCCTTCAGGCACTGGAAGGCTGCTCTGAGCTCTCCACTCTCAACCTGCCCTCTCCCAGCTCCCAGCCCCTCATCCTATCTTTTCTGTCCAGCCTTGCTCCTCGTGCCCTGCTCTGCAAACCTCACCCCAGGCAGCTCTGAGGGCCAGCTCCAGCTGGAGAGCCAAGGAGAGTGCTGAATGAACAAGGGACATCAAAGAGGGCAGTGCTGAATGTGGCTTCTGTGTCTCCAAGCCGCCAGCAGGCAGCTTGGGATCAGGGCAGGCTCCACAGCCTCAATGAGAACCTTGAGAGAGGTCACCAGGGGGGAGCTGGGAGAACATTGCCTGCTTCAGTTGTGCTATTTACCTTCTGTGAGGGACAGACAAACTTTGCCACGTGTGAGCCAGCTTGAGGGGCACTGGGAGCTGCAGCAAGGCTCCACAGAAGGTCACAATCTGGAGGTTATTACCCCCAAAATGAGAGGGGAAACAACAACCACAACAAAAAAAGAAAAGGACTCTGCTGGGTCACTTTAATGAGCTGGGAGAAGTTCCTAAGCTGTTAGCTGGGAGCCTCCAGGAGGTCAAAAATTTAAGCAGCTTTGGGAACAACAGAAAAAAAACCCCATAGAATCAGTCAGGGTTGGAAGGGACTACAAGGATCATCCAGTTCCACCCCCCTGCCATGGGCAGGGACACCTCACACTGGATCAGGCTGGCCAGAGCCTCATCCAGCCTGGCCTTAAACACCTCCAGGGATGGAGCCTCAACCACCTAAACAAATCAAAAGCAAGCAAAAAGAAATCCAGAAAGGAAATGATTTGTCCAACTGCTTCCAAACCTCCCTTGGGTGCCAGTGCATGGCCAAGACCAAGAGGTGTGGTTTGCCCACAGGGATCCAGAGCAGCCCCCAGCCACCAGCAAGGTGCTGCAGGCCACTCTGAGCCACCCACACTAAGGACAGCAGCATAGAACCAGAGAATTGTTTGGGTTGGAAAAGCATTCTAAGATCATCCAGTCCAACCATCAACCCAGCACCACCATGGCCATTAGACCATAGAATGGGCTGGAAAAGCTCTCTGGGATCATCCAGTCCAACATCAACCCAGCACCACCATGGCCATTTAACCATAGAATTGTTTGGGTTCGAAAAGCCTTCTAAGGTCATCCAGTCCAGCCATCAACCCAACACCACCATGGCCATTAGACCATAGAATAGGTTGGAAAAGCTCTCTGGGATCATCCAGTCCAACCACCAACCCAGCACCACCATGGCCATTAGACCACAGAATTGTTTGGGTTGGAAAAGCCTTCTAAGATCATCCAGTCCANTGTCCCCAAGCACCATGACCACACCTTTCTTGAACACCTCCAGGGATGGGGACTCCACCACCTCCCTGGGCAGCCTCTTCCAATCCCTGACCACTCTTGCAGCAAAGAAGTTTTCCCTCCTCTCCAACCTAACCCTCCCCTGGCACAACTTCAGGCCAGCTGGCTGCTCCAGTGGTGCTCCAGGATGCTTTCACTTGATGGAGAACTTGGGGGAGCCAGCTCCCCACCCCTCTGCAGATCACCCACACCACCATGAGCAACCTGGGCTGGTGTGAGGTGTCCCTGCCCATGGCAGGGGGGGGTTGGAACTGGATGACCTTTAAGACCCCTTCCATGAACCTCTGGGTGTGCAGGGACAAAGCTTAGCAGAGTTTATTTTCCTTCCAGATTAGCTGAAGAAGGGTTGCCAACCCCCCAGCTGTCCTGCAGGGACATTTTTCTGCTGGCCCACCAAGCCCTGCAGGAGAGATGTTTGTTTTCACATGTTCCTAGCCATCCACAAGCCTCCCTTTCATCACTTAGCCACCTCCTGACCTCTGGAAGCTACTCCAGCAGTGGCATGAAGGATGAGTCAAGAAGGGTGAGTCAAGAAGGGAGGTGTGAACATCTCTTAAGTGCTTTCTAAGACACCCAACACCCTCTGCCAGGGGATGTGTGGACCTAAAATATCCTCCTTGACACAGGCTTCCTTTCCTTAAAATGCACCACAAGAGGACACACTTGAAAAACACTCCATAGAGAGAGGAAAAAAAACCAACCAACCAACCAACCAACCAAGAAATTCTCTTTGGAAGTGTGGCTGCTGCACCACCCTCCACAGGAACAAAAGAATTCTCCCTAGGAGCCATTCCCATCTTCAAATACAGCCTCAGCTGCACACACAGGCACCCTCAGCCACCAGAGTGGGCACCTAGAAGGGAGTAGGCACCAGGGAATTACTGGAGCAGGACTGGGGAAGGGATTTAAGGGCAAGTTAAAGCACACACACACACACACCCCAGAATGGTTCAGTAGGTTTGGAGTTTAAATCACTGAATTATTAAAGCTGGAAAAGACCTCTGAGATCATCAAGTCCATCCTATGACCTTAGCACCATAACATCAACTAAACCATCATCAAGACCTTGGGGATCTTGGCATCACCAAGAGCCACATCCAAGCTTTTCTTAGAGACCTCCAGGGATGTTTTCTTTTCTAGTGTCATAGAATCCTAGAAGGGTTTGGGTTGGGAGGGAGCTTCAAGATCATCCAGTTCCAGAGGCAGGGACAGCTTGCTCAAGGCTTCATCCAACCTGGCCTTGAACACCTCCAGGGAAGGGACAGCCACAACCTCCCTGGGCAACTTGGACCAGGAGCAATGGCTTTGGGCTGGAAAAAGGGAGATTTAGAGTGGAAATTAGGAAGAAACTCTTCAGGGTGAGGGTGGGAAGACACTGGAACAGGTTGCCCAGGGAGGTTGTGGATCACACCTGGGGAAGGCTCCCAGAGAGAAGGAGAAAAAAAAAAAAGTCTCCAAATTGACCATGAGTCCTTTTCTCAGAAGGGATCTTCTTGATCCTGATTCATACTCCAAGGGCCAAGATATCTCTTTCAGTCTGGAGAAGAGAAGGCTGAGAGGGGATCTTGGGAATGCTTATAAATCTCTGCAGGGTGGGGGGCAAGAAGCAGGGGCCAGGCTCTTTGCAGTGGTGTCCTGTGACAGGACAAGGGGCAATGGACACAAACTGGAACCCAGAGAAGTTCCACCTCAACATGAGGAGCAATCTCCTTGCTCTGAGGGTGTTGGAGCCCTGGAACAGGCTGCACAGAGGGCTTGTGGAGTCTCCTTCTCTCTGGAGACTTTCAAGATCCATCTGGCTGTGTTCCTGTGTGACCTGATCTGGCAGGGGGGTTGGACCAGATGATCTTCAGAGGTCCCTTCCAACCCTCCACTGTTCTAGGATTCTATGGTTCCAACCCCTCTGCTGATGCCCTCTTTGCCATGGTCCCTCATCAGTCAGAGAGGCAAGGCCCATGGCGTGCTGGTGTGTGAGGTGCTTCATCCACCTTATTTAGTCAACCAAATCAGAGCTCATCCCCAGTTTTTCTTCACCCAGGGTCCTTCTCAGCACCTTCTGCAAAGGGGAAGCAGCAGCAGGCAGGGCTGCTGCATTCCTGCTCCTGCAGGAGGGATCTCTTCAGGTCAGGGAGCCCCACCAGCCCTTTTTGCTGATGTGCTCCACTTCAAAAAAAAAAAAAAAAATTCATCTTTTTTCCACCTGGAAAACCTCTTACCCAAACTGCTTGGATATTTCCATGCTATGAAAGGAATTTGTGTGGCTCCTTCTTCTCTTGGCCCAGTTTGGCCTCTCCACTCAGCCCAGGGCAGCTCTGCTGCACAGCTCTTCACTTTTTCCTATGACCACGCAGTCCTTGGAACAAGGGGAGAGGGAGGTGCAGCCCAGAGGAAAATCAGCACTTCAGAAGAGCTCCAACCAACCTTGCAAACATCAAGTGGAGAACCAAGTGGAAACTCTGAGCACCAGCCCTTTGTACTACTTCCTACTCCATACCCTAAGCACAGAGCAAGGAGCTTCTCCCCATTCCCCACCCCTGCCCAGGCAAGGCAGAGGTTGGTGTGAGCAACAGGTTGCTAAAACCACCTGCTGAAGCCAAGAGGCTCTCCCTGCACCTCTGAAAAAAGGGCTTCTAGTTTAACTGGGTTTAATCTTACTTTGCTCATAGGCTGAGGGTCCCTGAGGAACAGGGCAGGAGGCAGGGAGAGAGAAGAATTGAGCTGGGACTTGGAAGGGCTCAAGTCTCCCATCAGCTTCTGCAAATAAAAAGGCCATGCAGTGACAAGAGGAGGGACAATGGCTTGGAGCTGGGAGAGGGCAGATTCACTGGAACAGGTTCTTGATTAGAGAGGGTTGGTTAGATAGGGATCTTGGAGATCTCTTCCAACCAGGCTGATTCTGTGATTAAGAAGAAATTCCTGCCAGTGAGGGTGGGGAGACACTGGAACAGGTTGCCCAGGGAGGTTGTGGATGTCCCCTCCCTGGAGGTGCTCAAGGCCAGGCTGGATGAGGCTTTGAGCAAGCTGGGCTGGTGGGAGGTGTCCCTGCCCATGGCAGGGGGTTGGAGCTGGATGACCTTGGGGGTCTCTTCCAACCCCTTCTGTGCATCCATGAATCTATGAAATGTTCCTCAAGCAGCTGATGCACCTGCCTGGGGTACCTGGCAGCCACAACCTCTTTGGCATTTTGCTGTGACACAGAAAACTTCACAACAATGAGTCTGGAGGAGAGCTGTGGAAGAAAAGGGAGAGCTGGTAGGGGAAAGGGTGAGAATGGGAGAGAAGTAAGGCAGGAGGAGAGAAGGAGACACAAGGGCCAGCAAAGAGGCACATCCATCATGAGCCCAGCTCTGGGCCTGTCAGAAGAACCTCCTGAAACAAAGAAGTCAAACAGAGCTTGAGCAGCCCTCTGCAGGAGCTGTGACTGCACCACACAAAGCAAGGATGGAGCATCTGCTTGCTCTGAGTGACTCCTTCAAGGAGAAGCCAACCAGACAGAGCAAAGAGTTTCTCCATTCTATCATTTTACACCACACTGACACCTCAGTCACCACCTCCTCCCCTCACCATGCTCCTTCTACAGGAGCAGCCTGAAGTCCTGAAGAGGTGGTGGCAGAATGCCACTGCACTCTAACAACTTCTAGAGCTTCTGGACTTGGAGAATCCTCTTTGCTGTGGATTAGGACAGCTGCAGGAAGTGCTCTGTCCCAGAGAGGTGACAGGGATGAAGTCCAAGCCCAGCCTGAGAGTGACCAGAGGCTGCTCAGTCAAAGGGGGAGGACAGGCTGAGGCTCCCAGATGGGCTCTGTCCATCCAAAGAAGGCAGCTGCAGCCCATCAAACCCAGTTAATAAGTCCCAGGAGCTGCCAAGAACAGCAGAGTGCAAGTGGCAGGAGCAGGCACAAGGGGTTAAGGGAGTTCACGGGGAGGCTGGAATTCCTGTGGGAAACACACAGCAGGGCAGGGGAAGACAAATGCAGGAATGTTAAATGAGTCTGAGCCACTGCTGCCTGCCAGGTGGACATCATTCTGATTTAGGAGGCTGGGATTAACCTCCTAGAGAGCTTCCCATGTGCTACAACCAAGCCCTCAGCAGCAGCTCCAGTGCTTGACTGCAGACTGCTGTTCTGATCCTGGAATGGGTTGGCTTGGAAGGGACCTCCAAGCTCAGCCAGTTCCAACCCCCTGCCATGGGCAGGGACACCTCCCACCAGCACAGCTTGCTCAAGGCTTCACCCAACCTGGCCTGGAACACCTCCAGGGAGGGCACATCCACAACCTCCCTGGGCAACCTGTGCCAGTGCCTCCCCACCCTCACTGCCAAGAATTCCTTCCCCATCTCCAGTCTCACCTCTAACCATAACCACACACCCAACAGAGAAACCCCAAACCAGCTGGAATTCAGCCATCTCCAAGTACACCTTGGAACCATTTTGCTCCACTACCTGTCTTACAAAATCAGGATTAAAAAATGAAACTGTTGAGGCTTTTTTGCTAAATGCTTTTTGTTTTTGTTCCTCTTCCTTCTCAACCCTCCTTTAGAAGCTTTAGGGAGTGAATTGCCACCATGGGGATTCCTTTCGCTTTCTGCAGACACTGGAGAGGGTCTAAATCCCTTTGAAGTCACAGAAGAAATCCTCCCAACAGACACATGGCCCTGGGATTTCTCACTCTTGCTCCAGTTTCTGTTGAGCCACACTGTCTCACTCTGCCCATCATTAGCATACACCAAGGACCAAAAGGTCAGGGTAGATCTAGGTTGGACATCATCAGGAGGAAGTTCTTCAGGGTAGATGTAGGTTGGACATCATCAGGAGGAAGTTCTTCAGGGTAGATGTAGGTTGGACATCATCAGGAGGAAGTTCTTCAGGGTAGATGTAGGTTGGGCATCACCAGGAGGAAGTTCTTCAGGGTAGACCTAGGTCAGATATCAGGAGAAAGTTCTTCAGGGTAGATCCAGGTTGGACATCAGGAGGAAGTTCTTCAGAGTAGATGTAGGTTGGACATCATCAGGAGGAAGTTCTTCAGGGCAGATCTAGGATGCACATCAGGAGGAAGTTCTCCACAATGAGAGTGGGGAAACACTGGAACAGGTTGCCCAGGAAGGTGGTTGAGAGCCAATCCCTGGAGACATGAAGGTTAAACTTGATGTGTCCCTGGGCAGCCTGCTCTAGCTGGAGGTGTCCCTCCTGAGTGCAGGGGGGTTGGAGAAGATGAGCTTCAAGGGTCCCCTCCAACCTGATGCATTGTGTGATTCTAGCATGGTTGATGGGGAGATGCAGAGCACAGCAAGAGAGACACCAGAAGTGCTCAGTTCAGGTCACCTCTGGCAGCCTTGGAGCTGGCAGGAGGAAAAGCTAAACGAGTTTGGAACCCCCTCAGCATCCTTCAGCTCACACTCACTTGCTCAGGCTGTTGCAAGAGCAACATCAGGCAAGCAAGGCACAGTGCTCCAAAAGGTGGTTCCCAACCCTGCCACAATGGTTCAGGGCCTTGAAGATGCCCCTCAAAGACTAGAGGAGCCAGCTTGGGTTGAGGTGAATCCAGACAAGAGTGACTCAGGAGCATTCCCTCACTCTCCTGCTCAAACTAAGAGCACAGGCTCTATAAAACCATGGAAAGCACCTGAAGGGCTTCTCCTGCTGTGAGAAAAGAGGGGCAATAAGCCACACAGCAACCCAGGCACCTCCTGCTCCTCACTCAGGACCCCTTTGGCATCTGCTGTCTTCTGCTGCTGGTGAAGGCAGCAATTGCTTCACTGCAGTTCAGTGCCAGCACAGCAGGAGCAGCTTGGCAGCCACATGGCAGCCCCTGCTGAAGCTGCTGCACTCCTTAAGCTCCTTGCAGTTATAATCCAATTTCTTTGCCTTCATCTGCTGCCTCACTTCACAGAACTTCATTCAGGAGAGCTGCCCACAGACAGCTCTCAGCCCAAAGGTCTCCCTCACTGCAAGGAGCACACCTGAAGCTCTGACCATCCAGGGAGGCTCATGGAATGAGTGGGGTTGGAAGGGACCTTGAAGATCAGCCAGTTCCAACCCCCTGCCATGGGCAGAGACACCTCCCACCAGCCCAGCTTGCTCAGGGGCTCATCCAACCTGGCCTTGAACACCTCCAGGGAGGGGACAACCACAGCCTCCCTGGGCAACCTGTGCCAGTGTCTCCCCACCCTCACTTGCAACAACTTCTTCCTCACCTCCAGTCTCAATCTCCCCTCTTCCAGCTCAAAGCCATTGTCCTTTGTCCAGTCACTCCCAGCCCTTCTCAAAAGTCCCTCCTCAGCAATCCTGGAGCTCCCTTCAGGTACTGGAAGGCTGCTCTAAGGTCTCCCTGGAGCCCTCTCATCCCCAGGAAACAGAACCCAGCTTTGATTTCTGCCTCTCACAGCAGTGACACGAAGGCCTTTGCTCATCAAACTCAAAGAGATCATCCCTGAAGAAAGCAGCAGGACTGCCTCTGGATGCCACCCTGGGCAACCTGCTCTAGGTGACCCCTAGACCAGATGACCTAGTTGGGACCAGATGATCTCCAGAGGTTCCTTCCAACCCCACCCAATTCTGCAGGATTCTGCAGGACTCTGAATATGTACCTGAGGAGGTGTGCAAGAAACCTGTGGAGATGGCACCTGGGGCCATGGTTTGGTGGGCACGGTGGTGCTGGGTTGATGGTTGGCCTGGATGATCTCAGGAGAGCTTTGCCAACCCAAACCATTCCCTGGTTCTAGGATTTTTCCCAAGGGATTTAAGAAGCACAGCTCTTTAAAAGACACCAAGGGCAACGTGTGCAGTTGAAACAGCACCCAAGGGCAGCTTGGAGGCCTCCAACCACACACCAGTGCCATGAATCAAACCAGACATCAGTTGCCAAACCAGACATAAATGCCATAGGCCAAACCAGGTATCATCAATGCCAGAGGCCAAACCAGACATCAATGCCATGGGTCAAATCAGACATTTGATGGCCAAACCAGACACTTGATGGCCAAACCAGACTTCCTCAATGCCATGGGTCTAACCAGACATCCCCAATGCCAGGGGCCAAACCAGACATCAATGTCATGGGTCAAACCAGGCATTTGGTGGCCAAACCAGACATCAATGTCATGGGTCAAACCAGACACATGGTGGCGAAACCAGACATCAATGCCATGGGTCAAACCAGACATTTGGTGGCCAAATCAGACACTTGGTGGCCAAACCAGACATCAATGCCATGGGTCTAACCAGACATCCCCAATGCCATGGGCCAAACCAGACATCAATGCCATGGGTCAAACCAGACATCAATGCCATGGGTCAAACCAGACATCAATGCCATGGGTCAAACCAGACACTTGGTGGCCAAACCAGACATCAATGCCATGGGTCAAATCAGACATCCCCAATGCCATGGGTCAAACCAGACATCAATGCCATGGGTCTAACCAGACATCCCCAATGCCATGGGCCAAACCAGACATCAATGCCATGGGCCAAACCAGACATCAATGCCATGGGTCAAACCAGACATCAATGCCATGGGTCAAATCAGACACTTGGTGGCCAAACCAGACATCAATGCCATGGGTCAAACCAGACACTTGGTGGCCCAACCAGACACTTGGTGGCCAAAGCAGAGATGAACGCCACGTGCCAAAGCAGCCAGCAGGTGGCCAAAGCAGCCATCAGCAGTGCCACTGGCAGAAGCCTTACCAGCCCATCACAGTTGCTGATGGCCACGGAGGCCCCGGGGACGTCGGTGATGTCTCCCACGTAGGCGCAGTCGGTCCAGAGGGGCTCTGTCCTGCGGGAGCCGCGGGCGGGGGCCGTGGCCTGAGTGCCGTTGGCAGCGGCGCCCAGGGAGCCCTCGGACCACTCGAGGGTGGCGCCGGGAGCCAGCAGACGCGCGTTGGGCTGCAGGCGGAGGTGGAGCTGCCTGCCGAAGGCGGTGACGTTGAAGTAGAGCTGCCGGGGGCCGTGGGAGGCCTCCCGGGGGGATCTCCTCTGGCGGCTGGCGGAGAGGACGTTGGAGACGTAGCTGCCATCGGCGCCGGTGCTGATGGGGATGACGAAGCCGTAGGGCTTGGCCCCGCTGCTCCCAAGCTCTGCCGAGAGAAGCAGCGTGGCTCAGCGGGTTTAGGCTGTGCCCAGGAAGACTTTCCAGGGAGGGGGTAGGAAAGGTCAAGGCATTACCATTGGGTGCAAAAGGGGAAACAAGGATAAGGTGCAAACAAGCATAGAAGCGTACTGCTGAGCACTCTGGGTGCTGGGTGGGAACTGCCACTGAACTGATCAGGCTGGAAGGGACCCTCAGAGGGCATCTTGCCCACCCCCCTCCATGCAGTCACACCTCCAACTAGATCAGGTTGCTCAGGCCCCCACCAAGTTTGCCCTGGAATATCTCCAGGAATGTGGCCTCCCAGGGCAGCCTGGTGCAGTGTCTCATGGTGCTCAGCTTCCTCCACTGACTCTTGACTTTTTTTTACCAAATACACAGGTTCTGCATAAATCAATATTTAATTTTTGTAGGTATCACAGAATCACAGAACTGGCAGGGTTGGAAGGGACCTCAAGGATCAGCTAGCTCCAGCCCCCCTGCCATGGGCAGGGACACCTCACACTACAGCAGGTTGCTCACAGCCACATCCAGCCTGGCTGCAAAAACCTTTCACCACCTCCCTGGGCAACCTCTGCCAGTCTCTCACCACCCTCCTGGGGAAGAATTTCTTCCTCACATCCAATCTGAATCTCCCCACTTCTGGTTTTGCTCCATTCCCCCCAGTCCTATCACTCCCTGACACCCTAAAAAGTCCCTCCCCAGCTTGCTTTCAGCCCCCTTCAGCTATTGTAAAGCCCAGCTTCATAGAAGGGTTTGGGTTGGAAGGGACCTTCAAGATCCTCCAGTTCCAACCCCCCTGTCACACCTTCCAGCAGCCCAGGTTTGCTCACTCAGCACTGCAATAATTAGTTGGAATTTGCTCCTAAGGTGATTAGGAGAATCACAAAATGGTTGAAAGGGACTTCAGGGATCATCTACTCCAACCTCCATGCCATGGGCAGGGTTGACTTGCAACTAGACTCAGTTGCTGGAGGCCTCAGAGACCCCCAGGGAGGAGGTATCCACAGCCCACAGCATGGGCAGCCTCTTCCAGAGTCTCACCACCCTCATACTGAAGAGCTTCTTCCCAAGATCCAGTCTAAACCCACTCTCCCTCCACTTAAAACCATTCCCTCTTGTCCTAGTTCTAGACACCCTGATGGAAAGTCCCTCTGCAGCCTTCCTGTGGGATCCATTCAGCTACTGAAAGGCAGCTCCTAAATTAAGCCAAAGGCAGCTCCTGAATTAAGCTGGGCCTAAAGGACCAGCCACAGCCATTTGCTCCTCCACTGCTACCTCCTGCAGCTAGGTGCACCTAGGCTTGGTCTGCTCCTCACCCACCCAGCCAGGCAGCAAAGCTCAGAACCTTGCAGCAGCTTTGGTTACCTGAAGTGGCAGCTCAGGAAATTCGTTGTAGTCTCTTGACAGCCTCTGCTGAGCTGCAGGTGAAGGTTTTTTTCATCTGGGCTAGGGTTGGGAGGGGAGTTGGGGGGACTGCCTGGCTCTGCTGCTCTGCAGGTCACACATCCCAGAGGTAGAAACAAGCAGCAATGAAACTGTGCTGCTATGGGAGGCTGAGGCAGGAGTAGGCACAGCATCATCTCAAGGGCCAGCAGCTTCAGGTTTACTATTTCATGAGTGACAAGGGGATGATTCCCCCCTGACAGCTTGCAGACACTTGCAGTGCATTATTCATTAAGGCAGTTAATTAAGCCTGGGTAACTCCCCATCTCTAATACATTCCTCACTGATAGCTAAATTAAAAAAAAAAAAAAAAAAAAAACAACCCAAACCACCAACCTAACCCCTCTGTGCTTTAATTTGTCCTAAGTGACTTTCCAGGCTAGGAGAAAAGATTAGCTGCTGACAGCAGCCAGCCCTGGGCCAAATCAAAACCTACAGCCCCAATGCAAAGTGACACTTCATAGGGACTTAAAAGTAGGACAGCCCTTTTGGAGGCCATCCTGGCCCAGGCTTTGCTGCCACTGAACCTCCAGGCTCTGAGCAAGCCACCCTTTGAGCAGCACAGCTCACAGCACAGCTCACAGCACCGAGCAGTGCTTAACTCTGAGCAGTTTAAAGCCATCAGGAGCAGGGCAAATCCCAGCCAGCAGCTGTCCCTGCTCTGACAATATGGATTGCCTCTCAACAAACACCATCGATCCCTGCCAGCCACAGCCACTCACTGCTGGCCTTGGGAAGCCAGCAGACACCCAGTCCTGACCCACAGCCCTCTGAGATACTGTCTGCTGGTGCTGAGAAGCCCCAGGTGAGCCATCAGCTTGCCTCACTGGGCACCAGTCACAGAATCACAGGATGGGTTGGGTTGGAAAGGACCTTCAAGACCATCCAGTGCCAACCGCTTGCCTCACTGGGCACCAGTCACAGAATCACAGGATGGGTTGGGTTGGAAAGGACCTTCAAGACCATCCAGTGCCAACCGCTTGCCTCACTGGGCACCAGTCACAGAATCACAGGATGGGTTGGGTTGGAAAGGACCTTCAAGACCATCCAGTGCCAACCCCTGCCATGGGCAGGGACACCTCCCCCAGCACAGCTTGCTCAAAGCCTCATCCAGCCTGGCCTTGAACACCTCCAGGCAGGGGACAGCCACAGCCTCCCTGGGCAACCTGTGCCAGTCTCTCCCCACCCTCACTCTCAAGAAGTTTTCCCTCATCTCCAGTCTCAATCTCCCCTCTTCCAGCTCAAAGCCATTGTCTCTCATCCTGGCACTCCCAGCCCTTGTCAAAAGTCCCTCTCCAGCTCTCCTGGAGCCCCTTCAGGTACTGGCAGGCTGCTCTAAGGTCTGCCTGGAGCCTTCTCTTCTCCAGACTGAACAGTCCCAGCTCTCTGTCCCCACAGGGGAGGCTCTCCAGCCCTCTCATAATCTTTGTGGCTTCCTTTGGACCTTCTCCAGCAGCTCCATGTCCTTGTGCTGGGGGCCCCAGAACTGGAGGCAGTCCAGTGGGGTGTCAGCAGACCAAAGCAGAGGGACAGAATCCCCTCCCTCACCCTGCTGCTCACATCATAAAAGGCCACCAAATTTGTCAGGCAACTCACCAGCACTGAGTTCCATCCCCAGAAGGTCCTGCACTGCCCAGCTGCACATTGCCCTGCACTGCTCACAGGTTCCCCTACACTGCACAGTTTTCAGCCTCAGCTTGGCAGGGTGCTGGGCCAGCTCAGTTCAACCACACCATCACCTAGAAAGGTTGGAGCAGATGATCCCAGGTGGGGAGGGGGTGTCCCTTCCAACCTGGCATTCTGGGATTCTGGGACCTGGGACCACAGACTCACAGAGCAGTGAGTGGACAAACCCACCAGCCAACATCCTCTTCATCTCCCACCTTCTCCCTCACAGGCAGGGGAAAGCAAGATCAAATCAGCTGCCAAAGCTACCAAGGTACCAGCAGAACCTGTCCCACACCAACCCAGTGCTGGGGGCTTCCTGTGAGGTGCCCAATCCCCACCCCCCACACACCTCTGCCATGCCAGCAGCATCTCTCTTGCAGTTCCTGTGCCTCAAATGTTCCTGACTACAGCAGCTCTGGGGCCGGGAAGGGAAGGAAAAAGCTGAAGGACACAAAGTTCTTTCCCAGCTGAAGGCATCCTGCCTGCTGCAGCCTGTGATTTGCAGACACATTCCTGTATAGCTTATGGTTTCTGAAATTCAAATACAATCTATTTCTCCTGGAAACAACCCGAAATAAAGCCCAGGCTCAGCATACCACTGGAAAAGGACTCTGCTTGCCAGGGAGGTTTAAATGCACCTCGCTGTCTCAGCTCCCATTATTCACCCAGCGCAGTGGAAACCAACCTAAGCCCAGGAGGACCTGCTGCCAGGACTGAAACTGAGACAAGACCTCCAAAATTCAGAGAAAATGCTTCAAATTCTTCTCTGTGCACAGCCTCAGCTCGAACCCCCCACCAAAACCTCACAACTGCAGCGCTGAGGGCAACTGGAAATAGAATTGCCGGGGGTCTGGTCCTAGCACTGCTGCTTCTCTGCCTGGAAAGCTCCCCCCAAGCACACTCCCAAGGAGCAGAGGCTCCACAACCAGCTCTGCAAAGGCTCCTCTCACATCCAGCTTGGCTCAGGAGTGTGTGACAGCACACAGCCTTGCACCAGCACCCTGGGAGAGAGAACACCAGCTCCCACAGCCTCTGCCATCCCATGGAGATCCCTCCATAACCTCCTGCATCCCACAGAGCTCCCTCCATAACCTCCTGCATCCCCCAGAGATCCCTCCACAACCTCCTCCATCCCCCAGAGATCCCTCCACAATCTCCTCCACCCCACAAGAGATCCTTCCACAGCCTCCTCCATCCCCCAGAGATCCCTCCACAACCTCCTCCAGCTCACAGAGATCCCTCCCAAATCTCCCCCACCCCACAGATTTCCCTCCACAGCCTCTTCCATCCCATAGAGCACTAACTTATGTTAGAAACTAAACTGTGCTCACATCCTGCTGACCAAACAAAGCTTCCTATCTTTAGAGACGAGTTGGAGAAGCTTCAGCTTCACCATGAAGCACCCAGGGGCACCACAAGCACCTCGCCCAGCAGACCCCAGCCTTGCTGCACTGCACTTTCCTCTCCCCAAGGGCNACAGATATCCCTCCACAGCCTCCTCCATCCCCCAGAGATCCCTCCACAACCTCCTCCAGCTCACAGAGATCCCTCCCAAATCTCCCCCACCCCACAGATTTCCCTCCACAGCCTCTTCCATCCCATAGAGCACTAACTTATGTTAGAAACTAAACTGTGCTCACATCCTGCTGACCAAACAAAGCTTCCTATCTTTAGAGACGAGTTGGAGAAGCTTCAGCTTCACCATGAAGCACCCAGGGGCACCACAAGCACCTCGCCCAGCAGACCCCAGCCTTGCTGCACTGCACTTTCCTCTCCCCAAGGGCACCACCTAAGACTCATCATGAGGCACACAGGGTGCCATCCATGGCACATGAAGAGGCCTTGGCATTAGATGGGGTTTTTCCAGCTCAAAGACAAGGTTGAGCCCTTCCACTACAGAAGAAAAATGGGATGAAGGCCCCAACCAAACAGGGTAGAAACTCAGAATTGTTTGGGTTGGAAAAGACCTCCAAGATCATCCAGCCCAACCATCAGCCCACCACTACCACCACAGCCACTAAACCATGGCCCCAAGTGCCATGGCCACAGACTCCACCACCTCCCTGGGCAGCCTCTTCCAATCCCTGACCACTCTTGCAGCAAAGGAATTGTTCCTCCTCTCCAACCTAACCCTCCCCTGGCACAATTTCAGGCCCCATTCAGGGGAGGCATTTCCTCCTCGATCCAGAACTGAGGACAAAGTGTCTGACCCAGATTTGCTGTCATATTCCAGGCTTGATTTGCCATCCCATTCAGAGGGGCACGCTGCAATTTTAACCTCCTCTTGCTTTCTGTGTTCAGCAGGGCAGCCCAAACCCGTGGGGGATGTAGAAATGCACAATGAGAGGGCTTGCAAATTCAAGTCATGCCACACCACAATGCTCCTGGGTGGCACTGGGGTGGTGGGGGGGTACAGGAGGGAGGGCTGGCCTGCATACAGATCACTCTGCCAGCAAATGAGCCACTTTGTGGACTTCCCTCCTCCTATTCCCCATTTTGGCAGCAGCAGTAAGAGTTGAAAAAGCCCTTACCTGTTTGGATCTGCTGTTCTTTGTCAGCCTGGAAAAAAAGAGAGAGAAAAGAAACACATGTAGGAAGTTGTTGGGGGGATTAGTGTGCACTGTGTGACAGCAGTGAGCTTCCAGGAGGCTGGAAAATGACTTGCTCCGTATTACACCATTCTTTACATCTCTGGTATTTGGTTTCTGGGGGGGGCACTTTCCCCTAAGTGAACAAACAGCTGCTCCCACGCCTGTACTATCAGAGTGAAGCCCAGCAGCAAGGGAGCTGCTCCTTCTGAGCACCCTGTTCCACGCATCTTTTGCACCAGAAAGGAACTTCAGCAGCCAGAGAGAGGCCACCCGAGTGATGGGTGCCGTGAAGCACAGGGTGCCAGGGTGGTGCAGAGCCACGCGTGGGGACCAACTCCCGCTTCGTCTCCACGCTGGGGAGCTGGAAAGGGAACTGACCCTCCCACGCGGCAGCAGGGACAGCGCTGGAGGCAGCTGGCTGCCAACGCCAGCTCATCACCACCGTGGCACCAGCGGGGCCGGGGCTACGGGACCGGACCCGGCAGCGGGAATGCTGCACGCCCGGTAACTGCAGCTCCGAGCTCGGTGCCGGAGAGAGGAGAGCCGGACGCTGAGATCTGCAAAGGGAGAGAGGGACAGACCCCCCCCCTCGGGACCCCCCCCACGGGAGCCCCCCCGCAGCCGCGGGCCGCCGTGTCCCGGCTCTTCCAGCCGAGCTCCGGGAACACACGCAGCTCCCCTGGCCGGGGACCGAGGGAAGGGGTTCGGCGACAGCTCCGGCAGCCTCCCGGGCCCGCTGGCAGAGGGACCGGCGAGGAGGCGAAGGTGGGGCCGGACCCGGTGCGTGTGTGTGTCCCCCACCT
>VXBD01015010.1:219424-239719 GCA_013399975.1 Indicator maculatus
GCACCGTCCACGTCAGGGGCCGGCGCGGCGCGGCTCGGCTCGGCACGGCTCCGGTCGGGGGTGGGGGTTGGACGGGATCACGCCCCCTCCACGCCGGGAAGAGCTTCGGCCACCGGCAGCGAAGGGACAGAGGTGGAAAGTTACACGCGGAGAAAGGAGTTCCCTAGGGAGAGCAAAGAACGGAGGCTGGACAGAAAGTTGTAGGAGAGCAAAAAGAAGCTAGAACGAGATGGCTGGGCAGCTGTTTCTCATAGGGAACAAGGTCGAGGAAGGTGATTCTCCCCCTCTACTCCGCTCTGGTGAGACCCCACCTGGAGTACTGTGGCCACTTCTGGGGTCCCTATTACAAGAAGGATCAGGAGGTGCTGGAACATGTCCAGAGAAGAGCCACAAGGATGAGCAGAGGGCTGGAGCTCCTCTCCTGGAAGGACAGACTGAGAAGGTTGGAGAAGAGAAGGCTCTGAAGAGACCTCATTGTGGCCTTCCAAAATCTGCAGGGAGCTACAAGAAAGCTGGGGAGGGACTTTTTAGGCTGTCAGGTAATGGTAGGACTGGAGGGAATAGAAGAAAAATAGAAGTGGGAAAATTCAGACTGGACATTAGGAAGAAATTCTTCCCCAGGAGGGTGGTGAGAGACTGGAAGAGGTTGCCCAGGGAGGTGGTGGAAGCCTCAACCCTGGAGGTTTTTGCAGCCAGGCTGGAGGTGGCTGTGAGCAGCCTGCTGTGGTGTGAGGTGTCCCTGCTCATGGCAGGGGGTTGGAACGGGCTGAGCCTTGAGGTCCCTTACAACCCTGACAACAGTTAAGTGATTCTATGATAGGCCAAGCAAAGCCATTCCTCATCCAACAGGCAAGCCTGGCCCTGCTTCCATCAGTCACTGTGGTCTGCAAGTCTGCTACAGACACATGTCCTCACCTATGCCAGCTCTCTGTAGCTGTTGAAAACATGGTCCTTGTTTGCAGCTCCAATGTTATCTAACACATCAGATGGGCTTTCTGCATCTCAGCAGCTTCTGCTGATGCTCTAGGCTGGCAGCTTACAAATATTTGATGAACCTGAGGTTAGGCCCTGAAGCAAAGAGGCACTGAAAGCCTCCAGGGATTTACACAGGGCTGGATTCTGGAGCCATGAATTCAAACAAACAAAAAAACCCCTTCATGGCAAGAAGAATACTTCTGGGAGTCAGCATTGCAGTAAAATGGGGTATTATCTGATGGCAGAAGCTTTGGAAGGTGGTCCTGGTGGAATCTCACCTCGTGCCACAGCAGAAGTAGCTGCAAGGACAGAACAAAATTCAAAGCTAATGTTAGTCGGAACAAGAATTCGAACCAAAAAGCTTTCAAGACTGTTCCCTTTGTGGAGCCAGGGGAAGTGAAGTGCCCAGCAGGTTTGGCAATGCTTAGTGCAGCCAAACTTTCAAATAATAAAGTGTTTTGGGCTTTTTTTTTGAGCCAAGCCCCTGGTGACCTTCACTCTAACATCTGGAAATTGATATCTAGAGTCCAGACAGTCTGCACCAAGCACTCACACACTTGGCTCTGCAGTGACATTTCCTGAGGTTTAGGGACTCAGGAGAATTCACTGAGCTGCTGAGCTACCAGGTTCTTTGCTCACCTGCATTTGAGGAGCTCTCCCTGGGGCCAGTTTGGAGAGCATCAGTCCTGTTCCAATGCTGCAATTTAGCCAGGGGCCAACCAAGCTGCCTGCTGGAGATGACAGAGCCACCCCCTTGGAGCACCTGCTTTAGGAAACTAAAAATAGCTTCTAAGCATCATGTAGGGGGTTGCCTATTTTCAGGACAAGACCAGGGGTAATGGGCACAAACTTGACCATCAGAAGTTCCATCTAAACAGAGGGTGTTGGAGCCCTGGAGCAGGCTGCCCAGAGAGGTGGTGGAGTCTCCATCTGTGGAGGTGCCTCCACCTGGGTGTGCTCCTGCCCTAAGTGACCCTGCCTTGGCAGGGGGGTTGGACTGGGCTGCCCAGGGAAGTGGTAGAGTCTCCATCTGTGGAGATGCCTCCACCTGGGTGTGTTCCTGCCCTAAGTGACCCTGCCTTGGCAGGGGGTTGGACTGGGCTGCCCAGGGAGGTGGTGGAGTCCCCATCCCTGGAGGTGTTCAAGAAATGTGTGGACATGGCATTTTGGGACGTGGTTTGATAGCCATGGTGGTGTTTGGTTGGACTTGATGGTCTTGGAGGTCTCTTCCAGCTGAGTCAATTCTATGATTCTGGATGATCTCCAGAGGTCCTTTCCAACCCCTACCCCTTCTGTGATTCTGTGAAAGGAACTGCTGTGGGCCATGGAGGACCTGTCTCCTGAAGAAAACCAATGCAGGCTGCTTCAGAGAAAGGTACAAGGCAGCCCAGAGGAGCTACCTTGGGCTTCTATTTTCTTCCTTTCCCCCACTCTGTCTCTTAATCTTTCCCATTAAAGCCAGAGCTTGTTACTCATCTCATCTCTGCTGAAATGTGGCTCTGGTGTCCTAGCTGGACTTCCTTGGATAACTAACGCTCTGGGCTTCAGCTTCTCCTTCTGCCCGAAGCATGTCCTGAGCACAAAGGCAGCCGAGAGGCAGGGCCAGCGGAGCCGCGGGGCTCGTTGCGGTGAAGGCAGCGCCGGTGCCCACCACCCGGTCGGGTTTCCAGCCTGCCAACCCGTGCCTGCGGGGGTGAAAAGGAGAAGCGTTTGTTATCCCGAGCGATCGGAGCCGCCTGCGGCGGGAGGGCCGAACCCGAAGGACCGTCAGCCGGCCTCTTAGCACCGGATCCGTCGGAAAAGAGAAATTTGTTTCTCTTTGCCTTTCGGCGATGCCTGGAGTGCCCATTCAGGGGCTGCAGCCCCATTGTGGTGGGCATTGTGAGCACACACAATAGACAGGCCAGGCACAAAGACCTGTCCCTTGGAGGGCTGAAGTCAGGCTACAAAACACCCCCTCCAAACCACCCAAAGCCCAAGAGCCTGGACAGGCAAGAACCAAACTGTTATGTTCCTGATGAATCCCCATCCCTGCCTGCCTGCTTGCACCCCTAGCTGGGCAGCTCTCCTCGCTGCAGCCAGTGTCACTTCTCTCCTGGCAGTTTGTCACCATCACAGCTAACAAAGGTGCCACCAGCAGCCCCACACCTTGTCACAGAATCATAGAATCAGTCAGGGTTGGAAGGCACTACAAGGCTCAGCCAGTTCCACCCCCCTGCCATGGGCAGGGACACCTCACACTGGATCAGGCTGGCCAGAGCCTCATCCAGCCTGGCCTTAAACACCTCCAGGGATGGGGCCTCAGCCACCTAAACAAATCAAAAGCAAGCAAAAAGAAATCCAGAAAGGAAATAATTTGTCCAACTGCTTCCAAACCTCCTTGGGGGCCAGTGCATGGCCAAGACCAAGAGGTGTGGTTTGCCCACAGGGATCCAGAGCAGCACCCAGCCACCAGCAAGGTGCTGCAGGCCACTCTGAACCACCCACACTAAGGACAGCAGCATAGAACCAGAGAATTGTTTGGGTTGGAAAAGCCTTCTAAGATCATCCACCTCCCTGGGCAACCCATTCCAGGGTCTCACCACTCTCATGGTGAAGAACTTCTTCCTTAAGTCCAGCCTGAATCTCCCCACTTCCAGCTTTGTTCCTACCAGCACAAGCCCAAAGATGACCTCCTCTCCCCACCATGGGACATCTCAAGTTCCAAAGCTGCAAAAGCCTTTTTCCCCCCCTTTTTTTACCAAAATGCCACATTTTTACCTTTATTTGCCATCTGATGGCTTCTGTCACTTGATTTCCAAACCTGCCCAAGAAGGTTTGGCTTTGTTTTGATGTTACCCTTCCCATGTGTCTAGCACCTGGTCACAAGTGGTGTTCCTCACTCAGGGCTCATGGCTGGGGCTGGTCCTGTTTAAAATCTCTATCAGTTATCTAGACAAGGGAACTGAGTGCACCCTCAGTAAGGTTGCAGGTGACACAAAACTAAGCAGGAGTGTTGATCTGAAGGGTAGGAATGCTCTGCAGAGAGATCTGGAGAGGTTGGACCAACGGGCTGAAGTCACTTGCATGAGGTTTAATAAGGCCAAGAGCTGGGTCCTGCTCTTGGGTCACACCAACCCCATGCAAAGCTCCAGGCTTGGGGCAGAGTGGCTGGGAAAGTGGCCAGCAGAAAGGGACCTGGGGGTGCTGGTTGACAGCTGGCTGAACATGAGCCAGCAGTGTGCCCAGGTGGCCAAGAAGGCCACCAGCATCCTGGTTGAAGAAGTGCTGTGGCCAGCAGGAGTAGGGAAGTGTCCAGACCCCTGTACTGGGCACTGCTGAGGTTGCATCAGTTTGGGGAACCACAGCATAGGAAAGATATTGAGGGGCTGGAGCAGGTCCAGAGAAGGGCAACAGAGCTGGGGAAGGGTTTGAAGGGAGGAGGCTGGGGAGGAGCAGCTGAGGGAACTGGGGGTGTTTAGGCTGGAGAAGAGGAGGCTGAGAGGAGACCTCATTGCTCTCTAAGTCCCTGAGAGAAGGCTGGAGTGAAGTGGGGGTTGGCCTATAAGGACAGAACCAGAGGCAATGTCCTCAAGTTGCACCAGGGGAGGGCTAGGTTGGAGAGGAGGAAAAATTTCTTTGCTGCAAGAGTGGTCAGGGATTGGCAGAGGCTGCCCAGGGAGGTGGTGGAGTCCCCATCCCTGGGGGTGTTCAGCAGATGTGGCCCTTGGGGACATGGTCTGTTGGTCATGGAGGGGGTGGGTAGAAGGTTGGACTTGGAGGTCTCTTGCAACCTTAATGATTCTATGATCCTGTACAGTGGGAGGAGAACTCAGCACCAGGGTGTCCAGCAGGAGCTGCTGGCTCCTGTTTCTCCTCCTCCTGCTGCATTGCACCTGGGGATGTTTAACCACACTCCCCAATTTAATCAGTTGAAGGACACTATTAATCTTGCAGCTTGTTAAATGAAGAAGCAGAGCAGACCCTATTAATTTTTTTTTTTCTTTTTAACAAAGCAGCCTGAAGATTTATGGTCGAGATCTAACCACAGGACGTAGGAAACTGGAGGGGAAAAATGCAAGACATGAAAATTGCAGCTGCAAAAAATAAAACAACCAAAAGAAATCCCCCCAAAACAACAACAAAAAACCCTTCTGGAAAGTCAAGAGCCATGGAGAGTGCTTGGGATCATTCAGTCTGAGAGATCCACTCCATAAAGCTGGGCCTGTTTGAAGGTGGTCAGTCCTGAAAGGCTGCCTGCCAAATGAAGATGAACTTGGGCAAACACAGCCCCAGAAAGCCTCCTAAAAATAAGCTGTAGGCAGACCAAGCCTTCAGCAGCTCCTGCTGCTGATACAGGAGTCTGTGGTTCTCGTGTTGCAAGAGGTTCCTGGAAGTGCTGAGGCAGCCTCCCTGATGTGCTGCAGGGCTCCAAGCAGCATCCCAAGGCTCTCTGAAGTGCTGGTGCTTACCTGAAGCCTCCTGAAGAGGCACAACACCTTCCTCATCCTGCAGAGCCCCAGAGAGCTGCCTCTGTGAGAGGGACAGACACAAATCACAGCATCATAGAGTCACAGAATGGGTTGGCTTGGCAGGGACCTTCAAGATCATCCAGTTCCCACCCCCTGCCCTGGACAGGGACACCTCCCACCAGCACAGCTTGCTCGAGGCTTCATCCAGCCTGGCTTTGAACCCCTCCAGGGAAGGGGCATCCACAGCCTCCCTGGGCAACCTGTCTCAGTGCCTCAGCAGGAGCTGCTGGCTGCTATCCATGCTTCATTTTGCTGTCGTCTCTCTGGCTGTCAAAATCCCCCATTGCCACCTTGCCAAGCACCTCCTGGATGGTGGGGAGCTGGGCAAGCTCCTTGGTACCCAGGCAGATGATCATAGAACCATGGGACTGTTGAGGTTGGTTGGAAAGAGACCTCTGAGACCATCATGTCCAAGAAACCCTTCCCATCAGGGCAGCCAACCAGGCCAGGGGAATTGGATTTCAGCAACATTTCCTTCCCAGGCTCTCCTAACCAAAGCAGGGCAGAAGTACTGGAAGCATGACAGAAGTCCCTGCTCCTGCCCTCAGATGACAGTTCAGGCACAAACCTTTCTCACTTCTGTGGCCAAGTTCTGCCCAGCCAGACCCCCCATGGAAGTGCTGCACCACCAGAACTCCTCAGCAAAGGTGCTCAGCCACACTTCGCAGAGCACAGAAAACAGTGGGGAGGAGAGGGAAGGGATTCTCAGAATGCTATAGCAGGGCAAAGGGATTCTTGTCCTAAGGAGAGAGGGGACAGAGAGGACCAAAAGATCACCAAGTGTGAAGGCCCCTGTCAGGATTCTCCTAGGAAAAGCAGGGCCACCCATCTTAGCTTGCTCCGGAGGAAAAGGACACTGAGAAATCAGGGAATCAAAGAATAGGTTGGGTTGGAAGGGGCCTTAAAGATCATCCAGTTCCAACCCCCTGCCATGGGCAGGGACACCTCCCACCAGCACAGCTTGCTCAGGGGCTCATCCAACCTGACCTTAAACACCTTCAGGTAGGGGGCAGCCACAACCTCCCTGGGCAACCTGTGCCAGTGTCCCCCCCGCCTCACTGGCCAGAATGTCTTCCTGAAATGTTTGGGTTTGTTCCCAGTGAAGCAGGCTGGGAACATCACACATCCTACCCTGGCAGCTGACTGGCTGCAGCTTCTCCTTGTCTACAGCTTCTCCTTCCCTGCAGCTGCTTCTGCATCATCTGTGGCCATCAGTGCAACCTCTGCCTTGAGCCACCCTACCCCAAGGCAGATGCTGTGAACATTTAAACCTGGGGTAGCCTACACAGGCTGCTGATTGGCCACAAGGCTGCTGCAAAGTCTGCTCCCAAAGGCCATGCCCTGCATGAAGCAGCTTGATTCATAGGTCATCCCATAAAGGAGTAAGGTTAGACAGAAGATAGTGTGAGCCAGAGCAGCATCTTGCCCTCTGGCATGGAGACCTTCACCAGCTCCACACTTTCCCTTCCATAGAACCATAGAACTCCTGAGATTGGAAGAGACCTTTGGGATCTTCAAGCCCAACCTCTCACCCAGAGCTCACAGTCCCAGCACTGCTGCTGAGCCACTGCCACTGCACCACATCCCTCAGCACCACATCCACACCTGACATCCCTCCAGGGATGGGCACTCCACCACCTGCCTGGGCAGCCTCTTCCAGAGCCTGACAACCCTTGCTGGGAAGGAATTGTTCCTGATCTCCAACCTGAACCTCCCTTGGCACAACTTTCCCCTTGTCCTGTCACTTGTTGCATGTGAGAGGAGGCTGTCCCCACCTCGCTCCAGCCTCCTCTGAGGTGGTTGTAGTAGGCAATAACCCTTGGTTTCACTCACATTCCTACAGAAACTTCCAAGGAGAGGGTAACATCAGAGTGAGGAGGGGAATATATTTTTTTTTCAGTGCTCTGATGCCTCTTCTGCCAGGGATTCATAAAAAAAACAAAACAAAGCACAAAGACAAGAAGTTTCCATAAGGGGAGAGGGAAGGAAGGAAGGAGGGAGGTTGGTTGCATACTTCAGCATTCCCTTTCCTCTCTCAGACCTAATGAAAATCAGTCACCCTGGCTCAGCTCCCTGAAGCAGGGAAGAGCAGAGCTGCAGCACAGAGCTGAGAACTGAACTGTAGAAATCAGCAATATCCTGCTGAAAGGCTGCTCCTGCAGCAGCCCAGGGAGCACGCTTGGGGCTGCTCCAGCTCCAGCCTGCCTGCTCCAAAGGTTCTGATGTTGTCTGCTTACCTCACAGAACACTCCAGGGCCAGCACCTCAGCAGCTCTTGTCACTCCCATCTCCTTGGCTCTGTTCCCAAAGGCAACCCTGTGTCACAGGAATAAAAGCAGCCAGGAGAGGATGGCTGCCAGGTGTCCCTGCTGGAAGCATTTCAGTACTGACCATGGTTGGAACCCCAGAGGCAGCCTTGCTCCTGCACACTGCCAGCAGCTCCAAGGACATCCTAGCCAGGCTCAAGCTGCAGGCTGTGTCCCACCCCCTGGACATCATCATTGGCATTATGCTGTGCCAGGGGATGTCATGAAAGACTCAAAGAATCACAGAATATCTCTGGTTGGAGGAGACCTTCAAGATGATCCAGCCCAGCCTTTCACCCAGCACTGCAAGGTCACCACTAAGCCATGTCCCTGAGCACCAGCTCCACAGGCTGCTTAACCACCTGCAGGGATGCTGACTCCACCACTGCCCTGGCCAGGACAAAAGGGCAAACAGCTCCTGACACTGTCTTGGCATTAAATACAGGCTGGCACAAGCGTAGGCTGGCCATGGAGTGGCTGCAGAGCAGCCCTCAGGAGAAGGACTTGGAGGTGTAAGTCAGTGACCAACTCCCCAGGAGCCAGCAATGGTCCCTGGCAGCCCAACAGGCAGCTGAGTGCTGAGCTGCATCCAGAGCAGGGAGAGCAGCAGCACAGGGAGGGGATTCTGCTCCTCTGCTCTGCTCTGCTCACACCCCACCTGCAGCACTGCCTCCAGCTCTGGGGTTCAGCTTAAGAGGAGCAGGTCCAGAGGCAGCCACCAAGATGATCAGAGGCTGGAGAACCTCCCCTGTGGGGACAGGCTGGGAGAGCTGGGGCTGTTCAGCTTGCAGAAGACTCCAGGGAGACCTTAGAGCAGCCTGCCAGTACCTGAAGGGGCTCCAGGAGAGCTGGGGAAGGACTTCTGACAAGGGCTGGGAGTGACAGGATGATGGCTGTGAGCTGGAAGAGGGCAGATTGAGACTGGAGATGAGGAAGAAATTGTTGGCAGTGAGGGTGGGGAGAGACTGGCACAGGTTGCCGAGGGAGGCTGTGGCTGCCCCCTCCCTGGAGGTGTTCAAGGCCAGGCTGGATGAGGTCTTGAGCAAGTTGTGCTGGTGGGAGGTGTCCCTGCCCATGGCAGGGGGTTGGAAGTGGATGAGCTTGAAGGTCCTGTAGAGACTGGTCCTGAGTAGGCCCAGGGGGTGAAGTCAAGCTCTAGCACCATCAGTTCTGTTTGGCCAAGCAGTTCCCTGCACAGCTCCCTCCACTCCAGGTGCATCCCAAAGGGGAGCACAAACAGGAGTGGCAGAGGAGATGCAAGAGCCTGAGGCTCATTTAAGTGCCATACCCAGTTAAGTGCATCAGGACAGAGCTCTCTCAGGTCCTCCTGAAGCTGCCAGGCAGGAGCTTCCTCCTCTCACAGAGCTCAATCCAAACCCACCCAGGAAGGACACCAGCAGCCAGGTCTCAGCACTCCGGCTTGGATTTGCTGGGACACTCCCAAATCACTTCCATTTCCAGCAGGAATTAAAACAGGTGCTTTGTCCCTGCAAAGCAGCTTAAGCTAAAGTCCTGACACCGCTTCCTGCTCTCACTTGGGTTCATGGTGGTTACATATTGAAGGCAAAAGAACAATAAATTGAGAGGTGAGAGCAGCAATGTTCAGCAGACAAGCCTCTGCCTCTCCTGACTCCACTTCTCCCCACTTGCTCCCTCTGAGGGTCCCATCTGCTTCAGGAGATCAAGATAACCACAGAAGGCAACCCCAAACACTGTTCAAAAACCAGAAGCTTAAAAAGAAAAGGAGAACTGAGATTCTGACCTTACCTAGGGTCATCCTACCACGTCAAGGCTGGGGTTATTTCCAGGGCAGCATGGGAGAGCTTTCACTGCAGCTGCCTGGACAGCACTTTGCCTGTGGATTAATGGAGGGCTTGGGGCTTCTCATTCTTCCCAGCCTTTACAATGCAGGAGGACAACACAGAGGAGCTCTTCTGAAGCAGCTGAAGGCACAGAAAAGACAAAAAGGAAGCTAACCTCCTGACCTGGAAAGCAACCTTGTGGAGAAATCCATTCAGCAGAGCTGCTGCCTGCTTCTGGGCAGGGGAAAAAGGAAAAGAGGGGGTTTGTGAGAGAGGAGGACAAGAATTGTGTGCTGGGGAAGAGGAGAAGCTACCACAGCAGCCTGGCTGTGGTGGAGCAGAGGGGAGAGTAACTCCAACCAGGAGCAAGCAGCAATAAAGGGTCACAAGCTCTAAAGCTGTGGACTTGCACTGCTGTTGCTGGCATGGGCAGCAGGGAGACACTGCAGTGAGGTGGGGAAGCTGCTGTTGAGAAGAGGAACCTCTTCCTTCAGCAGCAGCTCTCTGCTCTCAAACCTCTGTCCTAGCAGGACTTTTTGACTTGCAGGAGCTCCAAGCCAACAGGGAGCTCGGAGCGAGGTCTGCTCCAGGTCGCTAGGAAGAGCTCCCTGTGCAGTCGGTGGGCCTGAGCCTGGTGGCTGCTGAGGGATGTCATGGAGAAGAAACTGGAGATCCTATGGCCTGGCAAGGTGAGGGGGACATGGTGCCACATGCAGCCAGAAAGGGGGAGGTGAGGCTGTGGCCACAGGAGGACAGCCAAGCAGAATGGCCACTGGGCAAATTCACCTGAAGGGAGCTGTGGAGAGCTCCGTGGCTGCTTCCCACTTACTAAGGAGCTTTAGCACGTCCCATCTCCACCTGCTTTCCACACAGCCCTTCCACTCAGCTGCAGCAAATGGCTTGGCTTCCAAGCCCCAAGGCAATGAAGTTATGGTCTGGCTTGGAGAGAAGCAGGGAGGATGCAAAGCCTGCAGGAACACAGCCTCCCTCTGGCCAGCACTGAAAAGAGCCTCAAACACTCAGGACTCACAATCACTTTGGGCCAATAAAATATTGGTCTTTTTGCCCCCAAATAGCATCTAAATTAGCTGCCTTTCTCCCCAGACCTTGGAAGCAAAAGGGAGTCCACTTGGTGGGCCCAGTCCAAGGACCACAGCAGGCAACTGGAGGCTGTTGGCTCCCCTGGGCTTCCCCTTAGCTGCCTGGGTCGCTTTGAAGTGCTGACAACGCAGGGAGATGTTTTATTCTCCTTTTGATTTCTTCTCTAATATCATTCACAGCCCTCCTCCTGCCCCAGCCCAGCATCCTCACTTGTTTTTCATCCAGGCTTTCCCTGATGTTATCCATCTGCACTCTGGTTTGCATCCAGCTGGCCCAAGCTATCCAGAGCTGCCCACCCGGTGTGAGTCAGCAGCTCGGCACTCGCCTCCTGCTCCACTTCAGAGGACTTCCCCAAGCACCACTGGAGTGCTTGGGGTGCCTCCTGCTCTACCTACACCAAAGCACTCACAGATTTTTGTCCAGGGACACGAGAGGAGGTCCTCAGTGTAGTTCCTTAGGTTGCTAGCAGGAGAGCAGCCAGCCTCACGGAGGTGTCGGTACACCAGAGGGATGTACCCTGGAAGAAGGTTGGAGTGAGGTGGGGATCAGCCTTCAGTCAGGTGATAGTTGATGATCTTAAAGGTCTTCTCTTCAGTCTTGGATCCTAAAGGGTCTGGAGAGCAGGGCTGGGGAGAAGCAGCTGTGCAGAAGTGGAGGCTGAGACCTCATTGCTCTCTACAGCTCCCCAGGAGGAGGCTGCAGTGAGGTGGGGGTTGGACTCTTCCCCCCCCCCAGGATCAGGTGATAGAAAGAGAAACAATGGCCTGAAATTGTGCCAGGGTTAGGTTGGAGATGAGGAAAAATTTCTTTGCTGCAAGAATGGACAGGGATTGGAAGAGGCTGCCCAAGGAGGTGGTGGAGTCCCCATCCCTGGAGGTGTCCAAGAAACCTGTGGGGATGGCACTTGGGGCCAGGGTTTGGTGGCCGTGGTGGGGTTGGGTTGCTGCTTGGAATGAATGACCTTAGAGGTCTTTTCCAGCCCAGACAGTTCTGTGACTAATCAAGGATGTTTGTGCAGCAAGAAGAAAGAAAGAGAAGAGGAGCCCAGTGAAAAGAAGTGTGGCAGGAAAGAAGACTTCCTGACAGCTGGAAAAGCCTTCTGGAAAACCTTCTGCTGACTGGAGCAACCCCTCAGTAAAAGACTCTTTGCCTTCCTGGTCTCAGCTGAGCAGCCTTTCCCTTCATGTTTCAAAGTCTCTCTCTTCACAGGAGTTCCCCTGGCAGTCCAGAACAACCCAAGGTGTCTTCTTCTGGAAGTCCTAGTGCAGAGCCTGAGCCTCTCCTGCTCTCTCAGGCTTGCCTTCTGCCCACCACCATCTGTCCTTAATAGACAAAAGCTCTCTGTTTGTTTGGCTTTTTAATAAGAACAAGGCAGACTTGCTAGAGTCCTCTGAAATGAGTTCTTGCTCTAGGAATACATTTTACAACCAGGACAATATTAATATCTAGGAAAACGTTTTTCCACTATCTCTCAGTGGCTGGGAAACCTCAAAACACATGTCCTGAAGCCCCAGAGTTCCAGCATGTGTCCAAGTTAGCAGTTTCTGCCTTCAGCCTCTTGTAAGGGGGAAGTTCCTTGTGCTGATGCTCTCTGTCTCACATTAAGGGTGGCTGCTCTTGCATTCCTCTTCATCTCTTTCCATACACCCTTGCCAGCATCCATCCTCCATTCCTTCTCCACTGCATTTCACACTCCTCTGGGCTCTTCCATGAGCATTCAGCCTGGACAAAGCCCAGGCACACAAAATGCTTCTCTGGATGTTTTCTTCTCTTTAATTGGAGTCTTTAGAGCAGACTGGCATCATGCAGAAGCAGCTGGAAGCCAGCTAGCAGAGGTCACTCAGGCACCAAAAACTCCTCCCTAATGCTTTGGTGCTCCACCAAAGCCTCAGAAGCTCTGCAGTGTGAGGAGGGAAGGGGACTCTGAAAGGGAAGCAGCAGCCCTGCACACCATGGCCACTAAACCATGGCCCCCACATGTCTTGAGCCCCTCAAGAGATAGGGACTCCACCACCACCCTGGGCACCCTCTTCCAATCCCTGACCACTCTTGCAGCAAAGAAATTTTGCCTCCTCTCCAACCTAACCCTCCCCTGGCACAATTTCAGGCCATTGCCTCTCCTTCTATCACCTGAGACTGAGAAGAGCCCAACCCACACCTGGCTCCAACCTCCTCTCAGGGAGCTGTAGAGAGCAATGAGGTCTCCCTCAGCCTCCTCCTCTCCACACTAAACACCCTCAGCTCCCTCAGCTGCTCCTCCCCAGCCCTGTTCTCCAGAGCCTTCAGCAGCAAAGGTCCTCCTTGAGCCCTGGAGAGAGCTCAGCTGCGTTGCTGTCCTGCCCTGCTCGGCTGCAGTCAGTGGGCTGCAGCACGTAGCCAGGGTGACCAAAACACCAAAGCCAGGGCAAAGCCTGCTCTAAAAGCAGGATGCTTGGACTGCTGACACTGACACCCCCAGCTGCTGCTCTCAGATGTGATTCTGGCTGTGTACAGCAACTCTCTGTTACTGTTTTAACTGTGGTTTGCTGCTTGGAGCTGGGAAGTGGCTGGCTGTGGGAGAAGGGAGCCCCAGCTGAAGACCTCTGCATTTTGAGTGGCTGTTTGTGTTTGGAGAGCTAAAGCTGCAGCAAATCAGGCAAGTCCCATCGTGGAGAAGCACTTATCAAACGGCTGCATTGATTAGACTGCAGCAGGAGGGAGCAGCCCAGCTGAAAATAGCCCAAAGACAGAGTAAACATGAAACCTCTTTGGGCTGTTTGAGATTGTGGTCTGCTCCTGGAGCCAGTTAATAAACCCAGGGGCTGGGAAAGCATTATCCAAACCCTGACCCCAGCTAAATATAATTATCTGAACAATACCAACTGGAAAGGGAGCCAATCTGAGAGAGTTTTGCATGAGGTAAAGAGGGATTTGTAGAATCACAGGATGGCAGGGCTTGGAAGGCAGCACTGAAGGTTAGCAAGATCAAGCCCACTGCTAGAGGAGGAGCACCAGGAGTAAACCACCACACAGGAACACTGCTTTGAATGCCTCCAGAGAAGGAGAATCCAGCAGCAGCATGGTCTCAATGCTCTGTCACCCTCCAAGTGGAGAATTTTTCCCCTCCTGTTTGCATGGAACCTCCTGTGCTCCAAGTTTGTGTCCATCACCCCTTGTCCTGTCACTTGGACACCACTGAGCGCTCTGGATGCTGGATGTGAACTTCCACTGAATTGATCAGGCTGGAAGGGACCCTCAGAGGGCATCTTGCCCACCCCCCTCCATGCAGTCACACCTCCAACTAGATCAGGTTGCTCAGGCCCCCACCAAGTTTGCCCTGGAATATCTGCAGGGATGTGGCCTCAGCCACCTCTCCCTGGGCAGCCTGGTGCAGTGTTTCATGGTGCTCAGCTTCCTCCACTGACTCTTGACTTTTTTTTACCAAATACACAGGTTCTGCATAAATCAATATTTAATTTGTCTAGGTATCACAGAACTGTTGTCAGGGTTGGAAGGGACCTCAAGGCTCAGCCAGTCCCAACCCCCTGCCATGGGCAGGGACACCTCACACTACAGCAGGTTGCTCACAGCCACCTCCAGCCTGGCTGCAAAAACCTCCAGGGATGAGGCTTCCACCACCTCCCTGGGCAACCTCTGCCAGGCTCTCACCACCCTCCTGGGGAAGGATTTCTTCCTAACATCCAATCTGAATCTCCCTATTTCTAGTTTTGTTCCATCCCCCCACACCTATCACTCCCTGACACCCTCAAAAGTCCTTCCCCAGCTTTCTTGTAGCCCTCTTCAGATGTTGTAAAGCCACAAGAAGGTCTCCTGGGAGCCTTCTCTTCTCCAGGCTGAACAGCCCCAGCTCTCCCAGCCTGTCCCCACAGGGGAGGTTCTCCAGCCTTCTGATCACCTTGGGGTCTCCTCTGGACCCGCTCCACCACAAGGTGCCACAAATGGTCAAACACTGCAGCCTTCAAGAGCAATGCACCCAAGGAGTTAATCAATTCACTGCTGCTCCTCAGCTACCAGAGGTGCAGCAAATGAATGGAGATGTTAGTCCAGGAAAGAAAAAAAAGGTAAATATTTACTTTACTGTAGCTATTGTGCAGAAATATTATTCTATAGTAGCAAAACAAAAGGGCACAAACAAAAGAAATGTAACTAATGGAGTGACCTTCAACAAGGGTCTGCTACCTGAGCCTGGCTTCAGACAGAAATAAAGCCTGGCTGCCACCCAAAAAGCCTGGAGGAGTTGCATCAAGTCAAAGCAACCCCCAGGCTGGCAAAGCAGAGGCATAAAACCTGTGGAATTCTAAGAAAGACAAGAAAGAGAGAGAGAAAGAGAGAGAGGGAAAGAGAGAGAGAAAGAGAGAGAGAGAAAGAGAGAGAGAGAAAGAGAGAGAGAGAGAAAGAGAAAGAGAGAAAGAGAAAAAGAGAAAGAGAGAAAGAGAAAGAGAGAAAGAGAAAGAGAGAGAGAGAAAGAGAGAGAGAGAAAGAGAGAGAGAGAAAGAGAGAAAGAGAGAAAAAGAGAAAGAGAGAAAGAGAGAAAGAAAGAGAGAAAGAGATAAAGANAGAAAGAAAGAAAGAAAGAAAGAAAGAAAGAAAGAAAGAAAGAAAGAAAGAAAGAAAGAAAGAAAGAAAGAAAGAAAGAAAGAAAGAAAGAAAGAAAGAAAGAAAGAAAGAAAGAAAGAAAGAAAGAAAGAAAGAAAGAAAGAAAGAAAGAAAGAAAGAAAGAAAGAAAGAAAGAAAGAAAGAAAGAAAGAAAGAAAGAAAGAAAGAAAGAAAGAAAGAAAGAAAGAAAGAAAGAAAGAAAGAAAGAAAGAAAGAAAGAAAGAAAGAAAGAAAGAAAGAAAGAAAGAAAGAAAGAAAGAAAGAAAGAAAGAAAGAAAGAAAGAAAGAAAGAGAGAAAGAAAGAAAGAAAGAGAGAAAGAAAGAAAGAGAGAAAGAAAGAAAGAGAGAAAGAAAGAAAGAAAGAAAGAAAGAGAGAAAGAAAGAAAAAGAAAGAAGCAAGCCAGAGTGGAATGCACAGAGATCATAGAGTCACAGAATGATGTGGGCTGGAAAAGCCCTCCAGGGTCATCCAGTCCAGCCAGCAACCCAGCACCAACCATGGCCACCAAACCATGGCCCCAAGAGCCATGGCCACACCTTTCCTGAACACCTCTGCTCTGCCCTGCTGGGACCTTACCTGGAGTCTTGCATCCAGTCCTGGGCTCCCCAGGTCAAGAGGGACAGGGATCTGCTGCAGAGTCCAAGGGAGGGCTCCAAGGATGCTGAAGGGACTGGAGCACTGCCCAGCACCTTAACAGAGTCCAGCTCAGAACAGGATCAACCAGAGTCAGTTGCTCAGCACCTTAACAGAGTCCAGCTCAGAGCAGGATCAACCAGAGTCAGTTGCTCAGCATTTTAACAGCCTCATGGAATTGTTTGTGTTGGAAACAAGCTCCAAGATCATGGAATCCAAGTGCTGTGGTTTCAGCTCTTAAATGTGTGATGTTCCTTTCCCCTCCTCAGGCTGGTGAAATCTTCTGGGTGAGATCAGCTGCACTGATGTGCTGTGCTGAACCCACTCTTAAACACAAGGAGAGTGGCACTGAGGCTTAAATCCTTTCATTAAGCTGCTCACAACTGGACAAGATTCATCCCTGGAGGTGTTCCAGAAACCTGTGGCCATGGCTCTTGGGGCCATGGTTTAAGTGGCCCTGGTGGTGTTGGGTTGCTGGTTGGACTGGATGACCTCAGAGGGCTTCTCTGTGCTGCTCTGATCTCTGTGCAGCCTCTGCAGCAGCTGTGTGCAGATATCACACATCCCACCCATGACTCCCATCCCCTCAAACTCCCTTTTGCTCAACAGTTTGTGTCCGCATTTCACACCAACCTGGAGCCTGCCAAGCTGAAATCTCACAACTTCTTTTCTAGTCCTCTGCTGCTGAAATTGAGCAGACAAAGGCAGCAGCTCACCCTTCAACCCACACAGCCTAGAAGTGACTCTGGCAGCCCCTGGAGCTGGGGCTGAGCTGTCCTCCACATCACAGCCTCACAGACGTGGTTGCTAATCATCAAAGCATGGAGCCCATTAGAAAACCTAAGCTCAGCATTTCCTTTTGGTCCAGGATGCCTAAGTCAGCTCCTAACCAGCCCACAGCTGCTGAGGCAGCAGCTGCTCCAAGCCCACTGCCCTCTGCCTGCCCCAGGTATGTCTTTGTTCTCATCACCTAAGGAAGGATGAAAGGAGGAGGAAGTGGCACTGAGCACTCTCAGCATCACCACTTGCATCCCAGCCAGCATTTACCCTTTGCATGCTGGGCAGGAAAAGGCTCAGCTCCTCCTCTCCTTCAGCCAGCTCTGAAGCCTGGCTGCACCCCAGGAGCACAAACCAGCAGCAGCCTCTTCAGGTTTCACTGGGTTTCTGATCTGGTAACTCCTTCTGCCACTCTCTCTCCTCTTGGCCATGCCCTGGAGCTGAGCCTAGGCTTCAGGAGAGCCTGGGTGGTCTGAGCATCACCCCACAGCCCCCATCCCCACCCCTGGGGGTGTCCAGTGGGGCCATGGGGGTGTTGGGGTGATGGCTGGACTGGATGATCCTGGAGGGCTTTTCCAGCCCAACCCATTCTCTGATGATTCCTCTCATTGGTACCTTGAGGACTTGTGCCCTGATTGCCCCAAAGAGCTTCCCTCCCAGCCTGCTGGGCAGAGCAGAACTGGCACCTCCAGCTCTTTTCCCACTGTCATCATCCCATCACCAGCCTCAGAGCTGGTCTGCTCCTGCAAGGAGTTACTGCTCTGTGAAACTGGAGCCTGCTGCTGCTGCTTTCTCTTCATTAGCACCACTCAGATCCTGGCAAAAGGCAGACCCCCTACAACTGGTCCATTTGGAAAAGACCTCCAAGTCCAGCTAGCTATAAATAAATCAAGAGATACATGTCCATAAATACCTCCCAAAAGGTGAGATGTCTGTGGCTTCCCCTCCAGAATCCATCCATTCAATAAAGTCACAGGCAGGAAGGATGAAAAAACCAAAACCCCCTCAGAGCCCCTGGGGAGCTGCTGGGCTGAGACACAGCCAAGACCTTCAGCAGTTGCAAGTGAGGAGTTTCCAATTTAAAAGAAAGCTTTTATGACCTCCTGAATGGATCACTCCTTGCTGGAATTCCTCTTCCCAAGAAGCCACTGCCTGCCTGCTACTCTTTTTATTACACCACTGCTTTCCTTCCCCCTCCTCCCCTCCTTTTTTTTTTGTTTCCAGCAGGTTTAATCCTGCTCCTGCAGGAACCCAAAACTCTGCTGATTTCTAGCACTGATATCAGAAATACCAAAATAAACAACTCAGCACTTTTGTTGTTGTTTGATTGGCAACCCTTAAAATTTTGGCCCTTAGGGTTTCCTCCTCTACCTTTCCTGACAAGGCTGAGGGTGGGGTGGGAAGAGAAGGAGATGGCTTGGAACCTCCATGTAAAAGCTGGAAGAAAATCTGCAATAATCCCTAAAATTCTTTGTCCTGCACCCATTGTAACAGCTTCCTTCTGGAGAAGAGGAGGCTGAGAGGGGAATCTGCTCAATGGCTACAAACATCTGAAGGGTGGGGGCTGAGCAGAAGGGGCCAGGCTCTTTCCAGGGCTGTCCTGGGACAGCACAAGGGGCAACAGTCACCAACTGGCAGCCAGGAACTTCCACCTCAACGTGAGGAGAAAACTCTTTGCTGTCAGGCTGCTGGAGCCCTGGAGCAGGCTGCCCAAAGGGGCTGTGGAGTCTCCCTCTCTGCAGACTTTCAAGACCCACCTGGATGTGCTCCTGTGTGAACTCCCCTGGGTGGCTCTGCTCTGGCAGGAGGGACTGGGTGATGTCCAGAGGTCCCTGGGGTTCTGTGGATCTGAGGAATATGAACATTTCTCCCTGGATCCAAGCTGAAAGTCTTTTTTGCCATTTCAGAGCCAAAAACATCTCCCTGCCAAACCCTGTAAAAGGCCTTTTTAGGGTTTTTTAACTTATCATTATTTTTTCAAAGGAAAAGAAGGAGGGAGGGAAGGAAGAGAAGGAAGAGAAGGAAGAGAAGGAAGAGAAGGAAGAGAAGGAAGAGAAGGAAGAGAAGGAAGAGAAGGAAGAGAAGGAAAAGAAGGAAGAGAAGGAAAAGAAGGAAGAGAAGGAAAAGAAGGAAAAGAAGGAAAAGAAGGAAAAGAAGGAAAAGAAGGAAAAGAAGGAAAAGAAGGAAAAGAAGGAAAAGAAGGAAAAGAAAGAAAAGAAAGAAAAGACAGCAAAAAGCACCTTCCAAAAGGATTTCACAGCTCTCTTGGGGAGGTGCTCATCAGCTCCAATTAGCTGCTGGCAGAGCAGCCTGAGCAAGACTGATAGCCTCAGCTCATCCAAAAATGTTTAGTCTAGACTAAAGCAGGCTGGAATTCACCACAGCCTCCTCTGGCCCGGGGACAATCATCTCTGCTGGCTGCAAAACACCACCACAGCCTGCAGCCCAGGCCAGGCTTCCCTCCTGCTTCTCCTCACCTAGCCCCACCCTGGCTCTGCCCCATCCTCACTCCCCAGGGCAACACATCCACAGACCTGCTGAGTGTTGCAAGGCTTTGAAGGCCACTTAATGAGGGGAGGTAATTAATTCCCTCCCTCCACCCCCCCTCCATCCCTCCCTCCTCCAGAGCATCTGGGCAGCAAGTTCTGAGCCCAGCCCAGAAGAATCAAAACCAGCCAGAGATGTTCATGTTCCACTGCTGCCAAAAGCAGAGAGGAGCCTGGGGCTGCTCTTTTATAACATTTTGTCAGCACAATGAATTCTGAAATATGCTGGGGAGGAAAAAAAAAAGAAAAAAAAAAAGAAATGAGCTTGTGGAGCAGGACCCATCCACCCCAGCTCCCTTGTGTGCATCTCCTGAGATGGATCTGAGCAGAAGAACCCCAAGGCCTTGCCTCTACAAACCTGGCTTGGATGCATGCAGGAGGCAGCCAGGACTTCAGAATCTCCTCCTGCTCCAAGCTGGTCCCAGGAGCCAGGGAAGAGCTCAGGGAGGTTCAGCAGGTGCAGAGTGCTGCAGCTGGGGAGGAGCACCACCAGGCAGCACTGCTGGGAGGCAGCTCTGGGGAGAAGGACCTGGGAGTCTTGGGGACAGTCCATGGGACAGCAAGGTGCCCTTGTGGCTGAGAAGGCAAATGGTATCCTGGGGAGGCACCAGCAAGAGTGTGGCCAGCAGGTCAAGGCAGGGTCTCCTCCCACTCTGCTCTGCCCTGGTGAGACCACATCTGGAGTACTGTGTCCAGTTCTGGGCTCCCCAGCTCAAGAGGGACAGGGATCTGCTGCAGAGAGTCCAAGGGAGGCTGTGAGGATGAGAAAGGGACTGGGACAGAGAGTCCAAGGGAGGCTGTGAGGATGAGAAAGGGACTGGGACAGAGAGTCCAAGGGAGGCTGTGAGGATGAGGAAGGGACTGGGACAGAGAGACCAAGGGAGGCTGTGAGGGTGAGGAAGGGACTGGGACAGAGAGTCCAAGGGAGGCTGTGAGGGTGAGGAAGGGACTGGGACAGAGAGACCAAGGGAGGCTGTGAGGGTGAGGAAGGGACTGGGACAGAGTCCAAGGGAGGCTGTGAGGGTGAGGAAGGGACTGGGACAGAGAG